>APFE030401774.1:85793-185793 GCA_000404065.3 Pinus taeda | reverse complement strand
ACAATGCCATGAGGACACGACCAATCCATCAAAAATTTAAAAAAAGAAAATTAAGTTATTGTACTAGTTATAACATTAGAAACATCACGTACCACATTATGAAAACCTATTTTTTATGACAAAATATTTTGAGATGAAGTATTTTGTGTCTATGATTAATGAATGAATCAATCAATGTTATATGTTAATGAATAATTTCTATATGTATCTTTATGTACATGACCTTGTTTCATATTATGTAAACATATTTCTATGATAAACTTTATTCAGATGAAATATTTTGTGGATTTACGAATGAATGAATGTTTGATATTTATTTTTTTATGTATCTTAATGTCTTGCTTTCAACTATTTCCTATATAGTAGATAGATTGGGTACTGGGAAATTGACAGTGATGTGACGGGGGGAGGGGCCATGAGAGCTTCCACCTTCATGTGGTTGGCCCTGTTCAATAGATAATAAATTAGGATTTGGAACATATTGGATTAAAACACCCTCAATCCAACAGAAACAACAAAGTCAATGTTGACTTCGATGTTGCTTCATAGAGTGGAGGGAGGTTTGCTCCAAGATTAAACTACTCCAATAAATTTTTTCTAGAAACCAAGAGGAAGTTGTTTAGGTATTCATACAGACAAGTCATTTTAATTATTATTTATTCATGCAATTAAATTTAATATTTGGTCAACTTTAATATAATTTTGCCTCATTGGTCTCATGAATATGTGTAGGAAAACTAGTTTCAATTTAGATGTTGAAGTAGAACAACTATTTGAAGCAAATAGCTCAAAATGGTAAGGGTTTAGGTGATACAACAAAATGTGTTTGATATTTGTGTTTTATTTCTTGGTCGAGTGGGAGTTGCATAAAAGTTTATAAGAAATAACAAACTTTTCCATGAAAAAATCATGTAGTATTTTCCTTTCTTTGAGAATTGTGTTTTCATTTGTGTGAAAGACCATCAATGGTCATTTTTCATGTAGGGAAGCAACAGAAACTCTTACTCTATTAACTGGGCATAAGCCACTAGTATGATTTTTCTTCTATTTTATTAATTATTTATCGCATCTAACTTCTCCTCCTTTCTTTGTTTTGTAGGTACTTTCAGTCGCATATTTGGATCTGAAAGATTAACTAGGGTTGGAGACATATACAGGAAAAAAACTCATCGAAGTACTGCTCAATATATCCCACCAAGTGCTTGGCTACCAAGTGGGTGATTTAGTTTTGTGTTGCATTTTATTTCAAGTATTTTTTATTTCTACATTGCAAATCTTCCAAGACCATAGATGTTGAGAAAAACTAGGGAAAACAAAATTAGGGTTTCTTTTATAATTTTTTTCTCTTGTTATATTTAAAATTATTGTGATATAATGTTAATTCATCATCATCATTCTTATTTTTTGTTCATCATCAAGACAATGCCAATAAAGAAGATCACAACGAAAACAAGAACACCAAAAATAGGCTCTAGGCCAAGGGAAAACCCCTCCATATGGGAAAACCCAAAAACTTCTCTTCTTATAAAAATTCAAGGAATACTTCCTAGACCTTTGATCAAGACAACTCACCAAGTGATAGGCCATCCACCCTGTTGGGTGCAGGAATTACACTTAAGAAAACTCCTCAACACTTACATTGTCAACTTGGGGGATTCGTAAACTTAGAGACAAAGCACAGGCAATGCCAGAGATGGTATGAATATTTCTAATATAAATCTCTACTTTCTTTCAAGGAAACATTTCAAAATCAAACATAAAAAGAGAAAAATGAAACTTGAACCATCAAAATAATCTAAGACTCGAACAAGGAAGAATGAATTTTCAAAGGGATTTAGAAATAAAGGGAAATCACTCTAGCTAACTATTAATTAACTACTGAGTGTGTGTTTTCTTTAGTAGAGACACTTAGCAGTCTCATCAAATGGGCCCTTTAAACTTGATCCTTTAGATATTTCCTTCTTGCACTAATTTTTCCTGCACTATCACAATCTGCTTGCACTAGTGCAGGAACAGAGATTTATGCAAAGGGTATAAATGGTGTCTTTACTAAAGCCATTTTACTTCCTGCAAGGGCTTGAACTTTTCTTGGTTCAAATCACTTAGATCTCGTGGCAAGAAACTAGTTCTTTTACCAAATCAGAGCTTCTTGCACTTATCATTTAATTCTTAAAGAAGTGCTTAGTTACTGCAAGTGCTATTATACTGTGAAATCAAATTGCACACATAAAAATAAATGTTTTTTATTTTGACAGAGTGCAGAAATAAAGAAATAATCCATATACATTTATCCTGTCATAAAGTGTTTAATGAAAGCAAGGAAATTGTGGGAAATAAACTAGAAAGGCTTGTTGCATCACACCAACGTGCAATTTTGCAGGTTCATTTCTCCTGCTTGGACCAGGTGGGGAAAACCAACCAACAGAACTACAGAAAAGGAATAGCACACCAATGTGCACTAGTGTAGGTTTATTTCTCCTGCTTGGACCAAGCGAGGAAAACCATCCAAACAAAACTACAAAAAAGGAATAGCACACCAACGTGCACTGGTGCAGGTTTATTTCTCCTGCTTGGACTAGGTAGGAAAACCAATCCGAAATCAAGTACAGGAAAATGAAATCTAGCTACTTCACATAGGGATCCGCTTTCACTCAGACAAGAATGCATGTGCTTGAAATTAAATCACACTTGACAACATAAACACAAATTACAAGAAACACGAAATAGGGTAAACGTGTTGGGTTGGTTGGGCCCTAGCCAACCAGCACATTTCCCTTTCAAATAGAAACGTTGCTCAGTACTTTAATCAATTCATCAGCTTTCGAACACAAAAATGCAATTCATAAGACATGAGGCGGAGATCCCTTTCTATTAATTCACTGAGGAAAATACATGTGTGAATACATAGTCTAGCCTAGATTCGAGTGATAACAAAATACAATAACCTGTTACCACCTCTCTAGATGTATCTCTATTCTATACCAATTTCTATCAAAAACTATCTTGTCCTATTTACATTCTTCATTATATAGATCTTTCTTTGAAGGCCCAAAAGATCATTTAACCAATTACATAATCATATGCCGAATTTAGCTTCTCAACCTTTAAAATTAGATAGTTTAACAAAATTGGTCATAGCCAATATCCAGCTATTCGTTCTTCATAAATTCGATCTTGGCTACCTTTGGATCAATATTGCTATCATGGTTGAAGCTCGACTGCCTTTAGATCGATCTTGTTGTCGTGGCTAAAGCTACTCAAAATAAGGCGGTGATCAAGGAGGTTTGGATCTGCTGCAAGGATTTGTTGTGTTGGCACTGGTGCAAGGTCCAATCCTACACTAGGATTAGCGGTCACGGTAAGTACTTAGCTACCAAATAAACATTGGAGATATCGATAAGTTACAAAGAGTGATTATAGGCAAGAAATCATGTAATAAATAATTAATTAATGCTAGGTTAAGTTAAAAATATGAAAAGTAAAGTGCATACGAAATATGTCACCGTTCTTGGACTGGTGCAAGATGAGGGTGTATAAGAGAGGTAAAATAGTAATAAACGGCTATGATTTAGGAAGGTGAAAATGAAAAAAGAGAGAAAATTAGGGGGCTAACATCCTCCCATCCCTAAACTGTTGTGTGTCCTCACACAACTCTTTACCTCTGCAAAAAACTTCAAAACTTTGAGCATTCCAGCTCAATCCTACTCTAGCATACTGTCATCAGCTTACATTGTTTCAGACTTCTTCTTTCTGATGTTCTTTAGTTTCCTTGTCACCTTTTTAAGTCGCTTGAAACATTGCGCAGCTCGGTACTTCCAGACTTTAACTTCTCTTTTCTGTTTCTAGATCTTCGTCGTCAATTCTCCTCTACTTTGTTCTTTATCCTCCTACATTTTAGCTATAATTTGTTCTAAGTTCTGCACTTTAAGCTCTAGTTCAACTACTTGAGCAACAAGAGTTACCAAATCTTTTTCTTTTTCTATTTTGGCGAGGGTTGTGTCTTCCTCGGGGACCTCAATATCCCTCATGGTTACATCAGGAAATTCTTCTTCCTCTGGTCCCTCTTCTTCTGGCTCTTCCTCCTCTGGTTCTTCTTCTTCTAGTTCTTCTTCTCCTGCCTCTCCTTCTTCTGCTTCTTCTTCTACAAGTTCTTCTTCTGCTTCTTCTTCTTTGGGTTCTACCTCTTCTTCTTCAAGTTCTTCTCCTCTTGCTTCTTCTTCTTCTACTTCTTCTTCTTCTGCTTCTTCATCTTTTGTTTCTTCTCCTCCTACTTCTTCTTCTTCTACCTCTTATTTTTCTGCTTCTTTTTCTAGTTCTTCTTCTTGTACTGGTGCTTCTTCTTGTACTAGTGCAGGAGGGGATCCAACGCCCTATGGGAACTGTGTTTCTTTGCCTGCATCAAATAATTTATTCTTTTTCCGGGGCTTTTTAATGAAATCGGCCAAAAGAGCATCATCTTCGACCTATACAAACTTTGTTGCTTCCGCAAGGACTAACAAGTTGTCATTTTCGGGGGTTTGTACCTATACTGGTGGCATAGAAGGAGTTTCTTCAGCAGGTGCACTAGTTTCCTTCTTATTTGAAGATGGGGCCTTCTCTTCTTTTTCAGATCATTTCCTTTTTTCACTGGTGCAAGAATGACTCCCCTTTTCATTCTTACTTGGGCTCTTGCTTGTGCCAACAGGGTCCTCTGTCTCCTTTCCAGTAGCTGTCTCTTTATGAAGCCATTTTAACAGTGCCTCCCATGTCATGCCTTTAACTTATAGCTATTTCAAGACTAGAATCTTTATCAAGTTGTGGTGATATAGCTCTGTGACAGCCTAGTCTACCTATCTGTCCCACACACCTTTGGCCATTTTTTCCAAGCTCTTAAGCAAAAAATACGGGAAATTCATCCTCCAGCGGATGTGTTGGCCGACTTCGAAATGTTGAAACATCCTAAAATGATATACCAAAGTGTGGGTGTATCTTCCCTCACAGGTCACAAACTTCTATAGGCTGAAAAGGAGGTCTTTCTACTGTCCCAGCAGGGCACTGCACAGAACTCCTACCTTCCAGTCTACCACTATTTTCTTGTCGACAACAAAAAGCTACCATCGCTTCCTTTCTAGCTTCTGATTTTTAAACCATTGTTCACCAATATTCTCCAAGCTTGTCACTGCTGCTATAAATTCTTTTGTGACTTTAAATTTGAGAGGCCCAATTTTTACTTGGTCGCTTTTGAAATTTCTGGCAAACTGTAAAGCCACTTCTTTATTGTGCCCGTCAAACTTCTACAAGAACTGATGAAAGCCCAAGTCTCACAATAGTGCAAGACTATTGCGATACTCTACAGTCTGTTCTCCCCTACTGAGAGACAAGGGTTCATTTCGAACAGGAGGCATCGCTACTTAACAGCTATGAACAGTCGATAATTTTACATGCAACACCTAGGAAATCGGTTCTTATAAATAAGAATCCAACTGTTCACCATCCTTTCTATCTTATCACCAGTTCATTCGTTGTAGATGCACGACATCTTTGAGGTCAGGCCGGATTGGTACTTGCGACGACATTTTAACAGCTAGGTGAGGTAATCATTATGAGTGAAGGAAGCAACCCTGTACCAGATTAGAAATAAATTGCAGAACATTGTCAGAAACAATTTCTCTAGGCACACCAAATATAGTAAATATTTCAATAAAAATAAAGTCAACAACAACTTTTTCTGTAGTAAAAGAAACAGCTTTATCTTCTACCCATTTTGTAACAAAATATGTACAAACCAAGATATGCTTTTTACATAATGATGTCATATTTATTGGCCCTATGAAATCAATAGCCCATTTTTCAAATGGCTCAATTATAACTTGGGGGCATAAAGGCATTTCATTGGTTTGATTAGGCTGGCCCATTTGCTAACAGCTATCACAATGCCTGACATAATGTTTGGCATCCTTAAACAAGGAAGGCCAAAAGTAACTAGCACGCAATACTTTATATGCAGTCCACTTATCAGCGAAGTGGCCTCCACAAGGTTCATCATGAGCAGATTTCAATATGTCAAACACTTCCTCCTCTCTTACACACCTATGGATAATTAGATTTGGACCAGTGTAAAAGAGATCTCCTTGAATCCAATAATATGTAGCACTTTTCTGAACAATTCTCTGCTTTTCACAAGCGGACAAGTGGGGTGGTGTTTTCCTAGTAACCAAGTAATTATCAATGTCAGCAAACCACAGGGAATCTGTTGACATAGAAAAAAGATGTTCATCTGGAAAATCATCTTTAGTAGGAGTTGCTTCACCAAGATTATCTAATCTACAAAGAAAATCTGCTACAACATTAGATTTTCTTGGTCTATCAACAATAGTAATATTAAATTCCTACAACAATAGTAACCACCTAGTCACTCTACCACTAGTTAATGGCTTGTTCATCAAATATTTGATCGCCGAATGATCAGTATGTACAAATACTTCATATATTTTGATATAGTGTCTGAACTTATTAATTTCAAAAACTATAGCTAGAATCTCTTTCTTTGTAACTGTATAATTTAGTTCAGCAGAAGACAAATTCTTACTAATATAAATAACATAGGATTGTTTATTTTCCTCTTGTCCTAAAGCTACACCAATAGCCAAATTTGAAGCATCAGAGGAAATGTGAAAAGGCAGAGACCAATTAGGACCTCTCAAAACTGGTGCATGTACTAACTTTTCCTTTAATGTTTGAAAATACTATTGGCAAGCTGTGGTCCAAGAAAATTCACTATCCTTAGCTAGAAGTTGGAAAAGAGGGGTAGCTATCTTAGAAAAAATTTCAATGAATCTCCTATAGTAACCAACATGTCCTAAAAAACCCTCTTACTTCCCTTTGAGTTTTGGGCGCAAGAAGATGCAGAATGATTTCAATCTTTGCTGGATCAACCTGGATACCTTTACCAGAGATCAAATGGCCAAGTACCACTCTTGCTTTGCACATTAATCTACATTTCTCGTCACTCAAGGCGAGATGGGCTTCCTAAAAATGAAGAAGTACTTTTTCCAGATTTCTGAGAGCTTCCTAAAAAGAATTACCAAACATAGAAAAGTCATCCATATAAATTTCTACAAATTATAGATCAACAAAAATGGCCAGGACTGCCCTTTGAAATGATGTTGGGGCATTACATAAACCAATTGGAAGCACTCTATAAGAAAATGTAGCCCATGGACATGTAAAAGTAGTTTTATCCTAGTCTTCGGGTGCAATCTATATCTGGTTATAACACTGAAGCCATCCAAAAAGGAAAAATATTTCTTTTCTGTAAGGGTATCAAGCACCTGGTCAATGAAAGGGAGAGGGAAATAATCTTTGAGAGTGGCTTTGTTTAATTCTCGATAATCAATACAAATACGCCATCTTCCATCTTTCTTAGGTACTAGCACTAATGGAGAGACCCACTGATTGTCAGAAATAGGATAGATAAAACCAACATCCAAGAGTTTCTGTACTTCTTCCTTCACAATATCTCTTAGAGCTGGATTCACTCGCCTTTTGGGTTTTCGGATAGGGCGGGCTCCTTCTTGAATATAGATATGATGTGTACAAGTTTCAGGAGGAATAACTTTCATATCTTCATAGCCCCATGCAAAGGCACTAAGATGGTTTTGCAACAAAGTCACAAGTTTCTCTTGCTGAGATGAGTCCAAATCTAAACTAATATACAAGGATTTACTGGGGCTAATCTCAACAAGGGTAGTATCAGGCTTAGGAGTACTCAAAGGGGTGGTCAAATGCAGTGGTACAGAAGAATGAGAATCATGATTATCTTGAAAATCTAAGCTGAAAATCTAGCTCAATAGCTCAAAATTAGGCATAATGTCTAAATTATTCAGGAAATCTTGAATCTCATCTTCTTGTGAAGACCCAGTATACTAATGGATAAGGGAAATAGGTTGGGTCTCTTCATCACTACTTTGATCCAACCATAAAGTATCTCGAAGGTCTTGAATGGATCTGGCTGGGGGGGTATAAGGTAACTTTCTTCCTAGAATCTCCATGCGAAATATACATATCACCGAAGTGACATCCAATATATGCATCGACTATAGCAAGCCATGGTCAACCCAAGATCAAGGGATGTCCTCCTACGAGGTTCTTTGGCTAAAGCACAATGAAATCAATAGGATATTCCCAAGAATCTAATGTGATGATCACATCGTCCAATACTCCTTATGGCTTAATTTTAGATCTATCCACTAATTCAAGCATAATGGGAGTAGGGCGAAGATGAGATAACCAAATTTCGTCCATGATTTTCTTAGTCATGACATTAATGGCTGCCCCCGGGTTTATAAGAACATTAGAGACAAGGACATTACTAATCTAAACTGAGACAACAGGGTTTCCAGGATCAATATATTTTTCCATAAACACACATCCCATCATCAATTATACTGCTCTACCAACAAATTGAATGGTTTGGGGTTCCAATCTCTTACTTCCAGGTTTCTTGAGATAGATCTCCTTAATAATCTTGGTAAAAATGGGGATCTCTTTGATGGCTTGGAGTAGAGGTATCTTAATGAAAAGATTCTGAAGCTCTAATGCCAAGCTAGTCTCAAAAATAGGCCCACTTATTTCCATTACTAGTCTCTCTAGGAAGGAAGGCTGGTTGGAAGAAGATGGCAAGGATTCAGAGGGTAAGGAATGCTTCGTAACAGCTTTCGGAGAATGATTAAGAGTTTCCTCTTCTTCTTTCTCTTCAAAATCACTCTAGGTTGCTTCTGATTTTTTGATGTTACAATCCTTCCCGATCATAATTGAATATCATGAACCGCAACTGGAATAGACTAGTACTCGAATAAAGGTGGGTTTGTTACATAGATCATTTGCACTACTTTATTATTGTTGGGATTGGGCATAGGTTGAGCAGGCAACTAAGGAGGTCAAAAAGGTGGAGGTAAAGGTAATGATGGAGTAAACTGACTCGAAAGTTGAGGCATTGAATAAGGTGTATGTGTAGATGGATATGACTGCATGGGTGGCTAGTACAAATATGGAGAATGAGATGGCCCTCTCCAACCTTGTTGCCATGGTTGAGAAGGTTGCCCGTGCTGATATTGATTCCCATACTACGACTGTTGATTAGTGTTAGCTTAATAATATGCATGTGAATTATAACCGAAATAGTGTGGATAAAATTCAGAAGCCATACCTACACCTACCTGAGGCCAATTTCTTTTTGCTCCCATAGCATACAAGTATTCAGCTTCAAGTTGTCCCCTTGTAAATATAGCATTAAGTCCTAGTATAGAGGGACATTTTTCTGTGACATGGTCTTCTACACAAATAACACACTTATTAGTTTCTTTCAAATCAAGAGGACACTCTTTAGGAGGATGCTTGTCTCTACATCTAGGACAAAAAATACTTAATGACTCTTGTTCCTTCATGAGTTTTTGTTGAAATTTTAAAGAGTCCAACTGTTTAGTAATAGTATTCATTATATCAATTTTCATGTTTTCCATTTTATTTTCTAGTCCAATAATCATAGCATCAGTAGATTCGATTTTTATTTTTATGTTTTTGGATCTATACTTATTTCTTGAAAATTTCCTGCATAATTCACAAATTTTTTCAAAAGTTTGCGGAGAAATATCACCTTGTCCTAACATATTTAAATTATTTCTAGCATTATCAGTAAGTCCTCTTATGAACAAGGTTCTAATAGTACTGGAATCAAGCTTAAGTTTCAACCTTTGTAAAATATACAAAAATATTTCTAGGTAATCTTCAAGAGTTTCATCATCATCCTGTATGATTGTAAAAATCTCATCCTGCATGTCCCGAGTTTTGCAATATTCTTGATATTTATACAAAAACACTCTCTTCATCTAATCCCAAGAGGCTATAGTGTTTCCTCCTAACCCCATAAACCAACATAAAGCTGAGTCCTTGAGAGTAACAGGAAATAATCTTAGCTTCTGAGCATTAGTTGAATAATCATAACTTCTACACAGAATATCAAACTCGAATAAAAAAGATTCAGGATCTTCATGAACTTTACCATGGAAATGAGGGAGAGCTAATGGTGGAATATTCTTCATTTGCACCACAATATCAGGGTCCACAATTGGAAACACAAAAGTGGATTGTCCCTACTTACTTGATTTTCACCAGTCCCTTCCACATGATCTTCATGGTCTGCCATTGTTTCCCTTTTGCTCCCAACAGACTGAACCACACCTAAGCTGTTGTCACCAAAATCCAGGTGGACTGTTCTTGCATGATGGGTTTGAATTGGATTGGGCTTCTTGCTCAGAGAAGGAGACCCAATATGAGAATTTTTTTCAGAATTCTTTTAGCTCTTAGTGGGCTTTGAGCCCTTACCTTTTCTAGGCATTCATTTCAAAAAAAGAAAGAAAAATAACAAAACAATTTCTAATAAAAAATGATGTTAGAAATCAATCAACACTAGTAGAATTCCATCAAAGAAGATTTTCCAAACAATACTGCAAAAATAAAGGAAAAATTACCTCTATTGTATAATCAGAAAATTCTTACCAAATCAAATCGCCTCCCTGGCAATGGCGCCAAAATGTTGGGTGCAGGAATTACACTTAAGCAAACTCCTCAACACTTAAATTTTCAACTCGGGCAATTCATAAACTTAGAGATGAAACAAAAGCAATGCCAGCGATGGTATGAATATTTCTAATATAAATCGCTACTTTCTTTAAAGGAAAGATTGCAGAATCAAACTTAAAAAGAGAAAAAGGCAACTTGAACAATCAAAATAATCTAAGACTCGAAAAAGGAAGAATGAATTTGCAAAAGGGATTTAGAAATAAAGGGAAATCACTCTAGATAACTATTAATTAACTACTGAGTGTGTGTTGTCTTTAGCAGAGACACTTAGCAGTCTCATCAGATGGGCCCTTTAAACTTGCTCCTTTAGAGATTTCCTTCTTGCATTAATATGTCCTGCACTATCACAGTCTACTTGCACTAGTGCAGGAACAGATATTTATGCAGAGGGCATAAATGGTGTCTTTACTAAAGGCATTTTACTTCCTATAAGGGCTTGAACTTTTTGAGGTTCAAAGCACTCAAATCTTGTAGCAAGAAACTAGTTCTTGCACCAGATCAGAGCTTCTTGCACTTAGCATTTAATTCTTAAAATAAGTGCTTAGTTACTGTAAGTGCTATTATACTGTGAAACCAAATTGCAACATAAAAATGAATGCTTCTGATTTTGACAGAGTGTAGAAATAAAGAATTAATCCATATACATTTATCTTGTCATAAAGTGTTTAATGAAAGCAAGGAAACTGCAGGAAATAAACTAGAAAGGCTTGCTGCATCACACCAACGTGCACTGATGCAGGTTCATTTCTCCTGCTTGGACCAGGCAAGGAAAACCAACCAATAGAACTGCAAAAAAGGACTAGCACACCAATGTACACTGGTGCAGGTTTATTTCTCCTGCTTGGACCAAGCGAGGAAAACCAACCAAATAGAGGCAGAAAAGGAATAGCACACCAGTGTGCACTGGTGCAGGTTTATTTCTCCTGCTTGGACCAGGTGGGAAAACCAATCCAAAATCAGGTGCAGGAAAAGGAAATCTAGCTACTTTACACAACAGATTCGCTTTCACTCAGACAAGAATGCGTGTGCTTGAAATTAAATCACACTTGACAACATAAACACAAATTACAAGAAACACAAAATAGGGTAAACGTGTTGGGTTGGCTGGGCCCTAGCCAATCAACGCGTTTCCCTTTCAACTAGAAATTTTGCTCAATACTTTAATCAATTCATCATCTTTCAAACACAGAAATGCAATTCATAAAACATGAGGCAGATATCCCCTTCTATTAATTCACTAAGGCAAATACATCTGTGAATACATAGTCCAGCGCAGATTCGGGCGATAACAAAATACAACAACCTATTACTGCCTCTCTAGCTGTATCTCTATTCTATACCAATTTCTATCAAAAACTATCTCATCCTATTTACATTCTTCATTATATAGATCTTTGGTCGAAGGCCAAAAAGATCGTTTAACCAATTACATAACCATATGCAGAATTTAGCTTCTCAGCCTTCAAAATTAGATAGTTTAACAAAACTGGCTGTAGCCAATCTCCAGTTGTTCATTCTTCATAAATTTGATCTTGGATACCTTTGGATCGATCTCGTTGTCGTGGTTGAAGCTCGGCTGCCTTTAGATCGATCTTGCTATTGTGGCTGAAGCTGCTCAAAATGAGGCAGCGATTAAGGAGGTTTGGATCTGTTGCGAGGATTTGTTGTGTTGGCACCGATGCAAGATCTGATCCTGCACTAGGATCAATGGTCATGGTAAGTACTTGGCTACCAAATAAACATTGGAGATATCGATAAGTTACAAAGAGTGATTATAAGCAATAAATCATGTAATAAATAATTAGTTAATGCTAAGTTAAGTTAAAAATATGAAAAATAAAGTGCATACGAAATATGTCACCATTCTTGGACTAGTGCAAGATGAGGGTCTATAAGAGAGGTAAAAAAACGGTAAATGGTTATGATTTAGGAAGGGGAAAATGGAAAAAAGAGAGCAAATTAGGGGGCTAACACACCCAAACAACAATGCTTCTCTCTATAACTCGGTTTTTTTCTCTTTTCTAGCTTGAAATCTAAATAGAGATAGATTCCTTCCCATACATGTGAGCTTGCCAAACAAAGAATTGATGCACAAGCTAAACAAAAAGACCTTCTTTATTTCCTCACTATTTTTCACCTCTTTCTCACCCTGAATTTTCCTCATATTTCTTGAAGAAAATGAATTACTTGTGTGAGTAAAATCAAGTTCCATACCCCTCCTTTATATAGTCTTTTGGTAGGGTTCAAGTGCCTCTTGTGGGACCAACTTGATGGGTTGGCCAACCACACTCAGGGAGAACATTTTTCCTTTAAGAACACTAATTTATGTGGTATCAACAAAGAACTAGAATAAAAACAACAATAGAATATGTTTTAGTGGATGGTTTTTCTCACTATTGTACTTTTCATCCTTTGATAAGGGAGTTTAGTTTTGAATTACTCAACCTCCTTCTAGAGTCACCTAGCATAGTGACTCAAACTTCACTATGATTTAATTAAATTTCAATAGTATTTTTATATAATGTTATTTCCCCATCCAAAAAAATTCCCACTGGGGTCTCATCTATATGTAAAATATATATTTCTAGTAATCTAGCCCCTCACAAAAAAAAAAAAAATCTAATTTCCTACAACTAGTCATTATTAACCACCTATAAGGCATCCTTTCCTTTTTTTTCATTGTAGCTTTTTAACAAAGGATTACTCAACATCCCTATGTGTCACGTTTTTTATATTTACAGATAAATAATCTTCCTAATTACCACATTAAATAATAATATATTATTTTTCACTCCAAAAGTGGGTAATTTTTAAGTGAATTATTAATATCAACAAGTCCACTTACATTTGTACTAGTTTAAGTATAATTTGGAAGGATTAGTGTTGGGGAGTAAGGATTATACACCATTAATGCATGTCCTAAATCATAATTATGAAATAAGGACTCCATCCCCTTACTTCCATTATTCCCAAGGTGGAGGTATTCAACTCACATATTTTACAAAGTGGGACTTTTCACTACTTGTCCCATTACATTATTTGTCAATGTTGTCATTTTCAATTTCATATTCAAACAAGTTAACTCAAAGAAAGAAACTCATCATAGCACTTGTCATGGTAAGGCATCAATGTTAGGTCTATCAATTCATACTTGCATGGCTCAATATTTTATATTACAACATAGTCCAAAGGTGGTGTTGCTTCATGCACTATGGTTTTCACATTATCACAAGACCGTGTCCATGTACCACTATCCAAGACATTTTCATGTGTGCATATCTATACTCATCAACTATTTTTACAACTCATAAGGTCACTTTGTTAAGTTAGTTGTTGTCTTCAAGTCATTGTTTCTATGTCAAGTTTAATATATCAAGGTCATTGTACAATAAGTCAAACTATCAAGCATGGAATTCGCAGAGAGAAGATAGTTCCAAGAACACCACAAGAAAATGGTGTGTCGGAAAGGATGAACAGAACAATCATGGAGCATGCAAGGTGCATGAGATTTCATGCAGGATTGCCTTTACAATTTTGAGCAGATGCTGTAGATATTGTTGTTTATCTAATAAACAGAGGGCCTTCAAGTTCCTTGGATGGTGGTGTTCCAGAGGAAGCATGGACAGGTAAAAGGTAAACTACTCTTTTTAAAGCCTTTTGGTTGTGAGGCCTTTGTCCATATTGATAAAGAAAATAGAACAAAGCTTGAGGCAAAGTCAAAGAAATGTACCTTTATTGGATATGGTGTTAATGATTTTGGTTATCGCTTATATGATTACGAAAATCACAAAATCATTAGGAGTAGAGATGTAATATTCAATGAAAATGTCTTGTATAATAATCAGTTGCAGGAAAAGAAACAAGAAAAAAAAACCAGGAAAAACCATAAACACACATGTTTATCCAGGAAAACCCCAAATCCGGGGAAAAACCCAACCTAATGATATCTCATTAGCACTGGCCAAAATCCTGGTCAATCTAACCAAGTGAACCTTCATCGCTCACCTCCAGACCTACATTACAATGAAGTATTCCCAACCTTTTATATGCTCCATTACATGCAATACCACGGACCATAATACCATGGGTACACTATACCATGTGCCCAAAACCACTACTATTTAACCAGGTCAACCTTGACTCAAACCCCAAGTCAATTTTACCTAACATCAAGTCAATAGTAATGTATCACTGTCATAAAGTGTCAAATTCAAACATCTTATCATATCATGATCACTATGTCAACCAAGATGTTGTTTGTAACCTTGTTATATTACAATAATGAGCATAGGTATAAGACAAAATTGAGGTCTTAACAAGTTGTAGGATATACTAGGTTCGTTGAGATTAGAATACTAGTCAATATATTGCATCAACAATAAGGATTCAAGGTCATGTAATTGTTTTATTAATATGTCAAGTCCTCTGAGTCAAACTAGCATGTCATATCATTGTTTTCACTAGGAAAATACATCACTTGTTAAGTTTGTATCCATCACATCAAAATAATGTTCAAAGTCAATGATTGGGTTATTGTATTTGGTTATTGAAGATATTCAACTTATACAAAATGAGATTGAGGTGTGAATTGTTGTCATATATTGACAATTGTTGGTGAAGATTGTTTTTTTTCAATGCACAAAAAGTATATAGTTATTCTATTCTATCTATTTGTATGTATTTTCTAATTATGATATGTTTTCTTTGTTTGGGAAAAGTTACATGCATGACACAGTAAAATATTGGCTTGTACCATGGCACAAGCCTATCCACTATGTTATAGGAGCATATAAAAAAAATCTTAACATTAGGTTAAATACACTCAATAGGATGATGGCTATTGTTACATCTCTAGTTTCTATTTAATTTACATCTACAAGAGAGATATAAACACAAGCATGCACTCATGGTCCATATATCAAATACTTGATCTAAAGTGGAAACCCATAGCAAGGAAAACCACAAAAAGATATATTAATTACCCTTGGCCAATCTAGTGAACACCAATCACTTGAGGCTCATTACAATAGAGACAATATGCCAGTTAAATAGTCCTGCTTCACATGAATATCATCTACCACCATAAACCACTTATAGTAGACTAATCCTTGATTGAAGGTTAACCTAAGAGTCCCACCTTTAAGTTTATCTGAGAATTTCGGATTGTTATAACAACCCCCTTGTATCACCTAAATTCAAGTCTCAACCTTAATATATGAATCCTTTAATCAAGGTCTTCACATGCAATATTTTCATGTCATCCCACCTGGCCTCGGTCTGCTTCTTCTAACAGTTTCTTCAACCACTAGAATTTCATCATCGTTGTGTGGGAATTTATCTAGAAAATACTTTCTCATTTTCAGTCTAGAGGATGGACCCAAAAACAACAACTGTAAATTTGTTGCCTCTTTCATTCGTCGTTCCAGCCTACTAGGAAATTATCATTCTTTCTGTATTAAATTTTAACCTGATGAATTCCATACACTTTCTCCATGTCTCCCATTCTCATACCATTCTCATGAGAGAGTATAGGTCTTCTTGGTCTTTGATACCCTGCTAAATTCACAAGAGAAAATAGAAAAAACAACAAGCACACATAGAATCCAAGATTTACACTAGAAACCCTTTAATTAAGAAAGATGAATTCCAATAGATATATTTATTATCCTTGGCCAATATGCCATTCAATGCACTTTACAATGGATACAATAAGCCACGCATGTTAAAATGGAGACAAGAAACCACTTAAATAGATGACCACATGCTAATATTGTGTGCTACTATAAACCACATGCAGTAAACCCATCCTTGACTGTGGCAAGATAGATAAATAGTTTTGATGTCAAAGAGAAAATCTGAAGAGAAAAAAAATTGATGTATAGGTTATTATTGTTGTACTAAGTCATATAGGATAATATATAAAATTAAATGATGAGCAGAATAAAGTTAGGCAAAAATTCAAGCACCTCTCTTTTAAATGGCAATGCCACTCATACATGAAATAAGGTAGTCATCCTAAATTAGGGAGCATGCTAGCCATATCAACATGCCCCATACTAGACCAACTATATGAAATAATGAATAAGTAGTAATTCAAAATATAGAAGGTTGCATGATTCTAACATAAAAATGTTATAAAGAATTGATACCCTCTCCTTATTTTTTCGTTGCTTCATTATCATTAATCATTTCTATATATCTTTGCATCCTTTTCTAATCTTTGGGTTGAATTGAAGTGATCTTGTATCAAAGAGTAGGATCATTTTGAGGAGAAGTGAGACATTATTGTCTAGAGGCAATATTTCATTGTTTTGGGTCATTTATGGTTGAATTTCTCCAATAGAAGGAAATTGTCTTCCATTACAGCTTTGCAACCTCTTGTATGTCTTAAATTTCAGACATTAGAGAATCGTGATTTACATATTTAAGAATAAAATGAGAATGTTGCATTTATGAGGTAACCTTATCAATTTTGTCATACATTGATGAATTTTTTCCTCATAAGGAAACTACCCATGATTTTGTTACAAGAAACCTAATTAATGGGTGAGATCTATACATGTAGAGAGGGTTGTTGGATAATTCTATGTATTATTAATAGTGTTTAAATATGAAGGGATAGTGATTTTCATATCATGTCAATGCCTTAGGGGCTACAGATTCTAAACATAGAACTTTTAGAAATCACCAAGGTTCTTTACTTATAACTTGGAATGATCATAAATTTAGCATTTGAAGTTTATATCATATTGTATGATACTTAATTTTGGGGTATCTCAAAATATCTACATGATATCATAGTCAATATTTAATTTAGGCACATCTACTGAAATATTGAACCCAATTGCTTGTGTGTGTGCAAAACTGTAAATTCCATTAGCCTACTAGCATAATTTTATGAAAACATTACGACTTAAAAAATTATGATGCCAAAAGCCTAAAGTTGTTAGAAGTTATGTGCTTAAGCACTTTTTATCCTTTTTAGAGGGTAGATGTGAATGATAATGTAGCCACTTTTAATTTCACATATGTGAGTTAACGCAAAAAAAACACAATAGATAACCCAATACATTATCTATTCTATGCTCGCTGGTGCACTTAAACCAAGAGACAAGAAACAATCACATAACACAGAGATTTTTGACTGAAAAAAAGTTGATAATAATCATTAAACTAGTTTTATATAGAGAAATAAATCCAAACCCTCACTTGTTTGCCTCTTATTCATGCTATCAAGTATAAATGGATAACTTTTGTAGCGAGTTATGCTACTTGGGTCCACAGGTTGACCCCCAAGCTAGTGTACTACAAATTACATTATTTTACATTACTTTTCATTACATGTCAAAGTAAAATCAAGATACTAGCATGTTTAGCATGATACAATCAAAACTATACTAAAAAATAGAGATATGTGGGGTATCTCACTCAAGTTATCAATCCATGATCAATTATACCCATTATTTTCCAAAATAATGCACTAAGCGCTTGAATATTTATCATTATTCTTAAGTGAATGTGGAGTATCATTAAGACAAGTATATTAAACATATATTTCACTAATTGATCTATTCTCATCCTCACTTGTAACTTCCTCTGTAGATTCCTCAAGTTCCAGGGGCTGCCACCTCTTATCATCTCCACGATGTTGAAAATGTTCTTTGAAAGAGAGATCTTGAGGAGACTTTTTAACATAACTTTACCATAAAAAATTTAAATTAGATATTCATCAATGAGATTGGGTGTGGTGTGAGTGAGTTAGTTATTACTAACATCATCGTTCTAAGCTCAATTTTAGGAAAAGGTGCAATATTTCATCTACTAAGATCCTAGGGTAGGCATAGTATAAGTTCCTGGCCCTGTATCGTGAAATTGAGTTGCAAAAATAGATATAGAGAAAAAGAAAAAGGAAAAAGGACGGTTTTACCATGGTGAAGTGCCTTTACATGATATTAGTGGCAGGGTTTCATTTTCATAATGACTTTGATCCTTTGCTTTGAGAGAAAATACAACTTCAATATAATTTAGTGGGTTGTCCTCATTGAACTTAAGCAAGAGTGATGCATTCCCTCGACAAAACTTGGCTTTGAGATTGAAGGAACTATTGTGGGCTAAGAGACAATTTTGAAATAATCTCAATTTCAAAATAAGAATGCTAGATAGTAAAGCTAGCACTATAACTAGTGGCAACAACACAAGTTATAACCCACCAATAAAAGGGATATGTGGGGTTTATCATTACCAGAGGTGTGAATTGTTATCATATATTGACAACTGTTGGTGAAAATTGTAATTTTTTTTAATATATAGACATTCGTTGAATATTCGATGGCACAAGTTGGCCATCAAATATTCAACTCCTATCAGTTAGTGTACTCATCAGATAATCGAAGCCACAACCAGTAGATAGAAGTGTTGATCATTTGACACTCCCGTCGGACGGAAATCTCATCCATCGAATATCTGACACGTCTGATATTCAAAACTCTCATCAAACTAATTCAACTTGACATCAGCTATCTGACACTTATACATTGAATAGGACAATCAAGACCGACGGAAGGGAGTGTCATAATGATAACACTCTTATCACACAATTTATGTATATTGTCAATTACCGACACCTAAACGTTTGTTTTTCCCGCCAAAGAAAACTAACTATTTGTCGAATATCCGATGACCAATTGTCACGATACTTATCGGATATTTGATGTTTGGTGCATTAGATATCCAATGATTTATAGTGTCACACAACTAACTTCAAAACATCGATTTTTTTATGACAAATTTGGTACTTTCATGTGTTAGATAACTGACACCTTTATTATTGAATATCCATGTTAACTAAACTATTAACTATTAAACAAAAAATTCCAACGATGATTTAGTGAGCACCAATGTGTCTGATAGTTGATGCCAATAAGTCACATATATGACTAATAGCCATCATATTTTGGCACCATTTGTGCTAGTCAAAGACTCTTTGGTTGTAAATAATTATATGTGTTGTAAAGATAGCATGCCTCACATAAAAATGAACCATAAGTTATGAGGATCCTAATTGATTCAATAGCAATGAAGCATACATAGGATACATGACCTAATAAATTCAAGAATAAAGTACAAAGCATTTGATTGAGCATAACCATGGACGGATTTAATTGATATTCCCTCCAAAACACCAGCTATTCCATTTGGAAATTGGAAAAGATCGATAATAATATATCACCATTATTTCCCATGAAGATTTATCATCACATGTTAACTCTTATAGTCCATTATACATGATAAGTCAGGATAATGGATGTTTTTGTTGGATCATTGATTGATGAATTCAAGTGATTATGGGAAGGGATACATATATACAATGTATTAGGACCCATCTTGGTATAAATATCGTTTACATCATATG
This sequence comes from Pinus taeda, assembly GCA_000404065.3. Taxonomy (NCBI): domain Eukaryota; kingdom Viridiplantae; phylum Streptophyta; class Pinopsida; order Pinales; family Pinaceae; genus Pinus; species Pinus taeda. Next base: position 165,761 of record APFE030401774.1, on the reverse strand, counting down.
GCATGTGCATGCACCATGCACAATTGTACAAGGATTTGTTTTGGTAAGAATATTGATTTATTTATTTATGTTTATAAGGTTATTTGTCATACTTAATGTGGAGTAACTATCTTTTTTTACATTAATTTGTTCTATATAATATATAACTGAAGGTCTTGTAACAAAATAGTATCATGGACATAAATGTTGCAGACATTTTATAAAAGCTAGGTGGTCCAACCACTTAAGAAGCTAGTGTGTAGCTAATTGAGGATATTCCTTCCAGAAGAACACCCTTATAGAAGAGAAACATCTACTTTCAATTGTAAAATAGAGACAACTTAGAGATTTTATATATTGTCACCAATTGATTAGCATAGGGTGTATGACACAAAGAAGAAAATAAGTTATAAAAATTGTTGGATTCAAATAGGGAATCTATGCTCGATGATCTTAATTGACACCTGGGTCAAGAAAATTCCCAATGGGATGAAAAGAATCTAAAAATTTATGCCAAAAATTGGATTGTTGGTTTTGGTGAAGAAGTTCTAGTGTAATACAGTACATGTACTCAAAAATTGTTTTACACAATTACTCTATGAAATACAACATGTTTGTTATACTTGCATCCATTCTTGTTGCCATTTCAAACTAGATGTTGTGATTAATTAGATTGGTTTCTAATTTTGCATATGAGGCTTGGGAGAATTCAATCCTTTTGAAACACTGAAAATTAAATAACTTTTAATCTCTTGAATGTTGAAGTTGCAGGCCCTCCAAGAAGTGATTCTCATTAGTAAATGTTGGAGGTTATCACAAGATTATGCATAGGCCATATAATTTCTACAATAATCTTGGGTGATTATGATACATGTTGTGCAATACGCATGGGTGATTATTCATACAATTTTTGCAATACTCATGGGTGATATTTCCTTACATGTCAAAGAGGTTGTGTACAAGATGTACCATTTGTGTGGGCCATTCATAGCTTGGGAAAATAGCATAATCACTATTACATGAAAATATTTTGAATCATTGGATGGAGATGTCCATAGGATTCTTTATATGAATTAATATATGCATGCTTAAAGTTTCCATTTAATATTTGGGCTTCAATCCTTTTTCAATTACAAGAATTACAATAACATTTTCTTTAGTGGGGGGTTGTGTTATTGTTATTTGATCCAATATATTTGGTAATGGTTTTAGTATTGAATACCTAAACAATTTTCCAACTTGACAATTGTCTATAAAAAAAATTCATTTGGACTTCCATTTCTTGGTGAAAGGCATTACATTTATGAGTATTATTTGCATTTAAAAAATATAATTTGAATCCTCTCCTCACATAAATTTCATAATAATCCATTTCATAAATGGTTTCAGCGATTTCCATTTCATATATTCTTTGGATAATTGTTGGTCCATATATATTCATTGTTGAATTGAGTGTCATAACATTTAAAGGTAATTTTGTGGTTTTTGAGTAGGGTTTAAAAAAAGAATTTAAAGTTTCAATACAACAATCTTCTATTCTCACATATAACATTTTTATTTGGGTGTTTGACATGACTTAAATGTAACTTCATGTTTTAGAACAATCGAAAGGAAATTTTTATAATTTCTGGGGGAGTTATATAATAGAGTTTGCAAGCTTTTGAAGCTTTGATCATTCATTAGTGCTTTTGCATTGGAAACCAAACTTTTATAAGTATTTTATTTAACCTTTCAATAACCATAGCTAACTAGTTTTTTCACATTATATTGAGCCTTGCGGTAGAAAAATTATGTGAGCTTCAAATGGGGAACCTATATTTAATAATATTGATTCTTTTAAGACCTATGTCAAGAAAATTCCCATGAGGATGTGTTGTTGATACGACAACGACCCTCCAAAATTTTTTCCTATGCTAATTTTGGAGCCTACATCAATTATTGTTTCAAGCTCCTTTGTGTTGTCATGTTGTTTGATTTGTTATTTCTGTGTCTTCTCCTTGTGTCACATCCTCATAAGTCAATGTTTCCTAAGAACCATCACTTAACCATTAGAAACGCTTGAGTTAGTTAGTCCATGTTTGGGTGAACTCATCACTTATATTGACTTAGAAACTCTCCTTCTCACCATAAACACACTCGAAGAAAACAAAAGAATAGAAAGAGAAAACAAAAGCAAGAAAATCAGTCAGAAAAGAAAAATAACACTACAAGTTGGTGAAGACATGCACCCAACTTGAGCGCACTCTTTTATGCTGAAGAAGTGTTCTCTCCTTGAATGTACTCCTTCATGTTTAGCAAGTTCCCCCTACTTGAGTGCACTCCTTCCTATCAAAGACATGTGCTCTTCCTGGGTGCATGCACGAGAAGCTTGTTGCATGTGGGCACATTCCTAGAAAATAGGAACCCACTTAACTTCCCTTAACTAATCTGTTTACTCATTGATAAGTGGTGCTCATGCATGAATTAGTTTTCCATGTTAACTTATTTAAATCAACTCATTGAATCATTAGTTTACATAATCATTCCATCTGAGTTGGGAACATAGTTGGGAGTCAAGAAACTCTTTATCAACTAGCATATAAGTAAGTTTTGCATGTCGAATATTTTCATTCCCTTTCATGATTTCACTATCATTCTTGCTTTTCTTGTTGTATTTTCTTGGTTTTTTAGTTCGATTGCTAGTGTTTATGCTCAATCTTCATGTTGAAAGTGTTAATTTGTTGTTGCATGCATAAACTCTTCACATTCTTCAACCCTTTCATATTCCACTTTGAATGTGACAGCAACTATATAACCTTGTGGATCTTTATTATCCTCATATTATCACCAAATCCTTCTACTTAAAATTGTTTCTAAGCTTCGAAAAGGTAGAGCATAATTCTTGATCTTAAATCTCATTCAATATCGTAAACTACACCCATATTGACCAAGCTTTCCTCTAGAGTGCACTTCTTCACCACGAAGAACTGCGCCCTCCCTTGAGCTCATGAGCACATCATGAATAGACGAAGCAGCTTCCTTCGCCCCTTCGGTATGTGGTAGTGCACCATCCTTTCTCTTGAGAGCATAAGCACACCTCGAAGGCATGAAGACTTGATTTTATCATCCTTCGTCCCTTCAGAGTGCAACAATGCGCCCTCCCTTTCTCCTTGAGTGCATGAGTACGTGGTGAAGGCCCAAAGACCCAACAACTCATCCCTTCAATGCTTCATGTGTAATAGTGTGCCCTTGATGTTTCCTTTCTCTTTCTTGAGTGCATGAGTGCATTGCAAAGCCTTGAATGACCCCTTACACTCCTTTTGTTTTGTTGTTCATATATTTTAATTTCCAGTTACATGTGATGGTTCTTTGTATATTATTTACACGTATTGATTCATAAGTAGGTTCATTTAAGATAATATTATCATTATGAGTGTGCTTCCACAAACAGGTGCTCGTGTTATAAGTATTGTCACTTTGTCGTCATTTTTTGGAGCCATGTTGCCTCGTAAAGTGGCCTCCAAAGAACTCTCAAAAGAAAGTGCTAATGAACATGTTGATCCAGAATTATGCTAGAATGCAAGAAAATATAGATATAAACATAAAAATAGAGATGCAGCAAAAATAAAACTTCATTTCATTAATATCAAGGAACTGAAATATACTTACATACAGAATGGAAATAAACTAGCTCAGGCAATGGTAGCTTATCTTTGACAAGAGATGTGGTGGCTACATTCCTTTGAATTGTGTTACAATGAGGCTCAAGGGCATGTTTATTATTGAAAAACAAAGGAAAACCCTAACCTAAGAGATGAAATGCCAAGAGTTTGTGGGCCCCATTGGGGTTAGTTGGGAAGCCAACTTCCTAGGGTCATAACTTGGTCATGTGATCTCCACTTGGCACTTATGATACCTTGTTGGAAATATCTCTTTGATTACTATAAAATTATGCATAGGTGGATATGGGCTTGCTGTGGAACTTAAAAAAACAATGTTTAGGGGGTCAAAACAGCTTCATAAGTTCAGGACCCAAAAAACGACTAAAAATAGTAAATGATGTTATAATCAAGGAAACAGACGAAAATGTCTAGAGGTATAAGCACAATAGGTGGGTGGCCACCAATATTCACCTGGATCAATCCTCCCCCATTAGGAAGCAATGGTCCCCATTGCATGCAAAGCCTCCATGAGGTGAGGAAATTTTTTTTGAACCTAGTCCCTGGTGAACCACTTTCCCTGGTGGAGGAGTTGGCCTGCTTTGACAAATCGATAGAGCTGGATCCTTTGTTGGTGAGTTTTCTTGATGTGTGTGTCCATGATTTTTTCAAATGTGGCCTACTTGATGCAACATGGGTTGAGCTTAATTGGTGTCAGTTTCTCAGTAACATCGGATGTGTCCAAAAATGGATGAAAGTATGTTCACAATCGTTCCACACTGAATACTAGGTGAAAAGCAAGGAATGATGGAATGTTGAGCTCAAAGGCGTTTTCTCCTATAGCCTTGGTGATGGTGTATGGCCCATATCAGAGCGGGAAAATCTTTCACTCCTACAATTGTAACCAAACTTTGTCGCCCACCTTGAGCTTGTGTTGCACTCGATGCTCATCATGACGCTACTTGTACTTAACATTGACTCTGTCAAATATGTCATGGACCTATTGGCGGATGTGATATATGCAATCAATGAAGTTGTTAGTCCGATCAGTTTTAGATTAGACATTAGCCAAATATGCTTGAGTAGCTTCAAATGGTATGGCCACATCAATGGGACATAGTGACTGGAATCCCAAACCCACCTGAAAGGGGTTGTGGCTAGTTGAGCTATGGAGAGCTTTGTTGTAGTTTCGTTGGAAATAGGGGAGGCTTGCATCCCATATGCATGGATGCTTTGAGTTGTACATGTGAAAAATATGTGCAATCATCCTGTTGGTGTCCTCTATTTTTCTATTAGTTTGGGGGTGGAATATCATGGACTTAGTGAGCTTGGTATCCAGCACCAACCAAAGGTTTGACCAAAATGTACTTAGGAACCTACTGTCTCGATATGAGATAATAGAATGTGGGATCCAAAAATGCACCCACACTTGTTCAAAGAAGAGATTAGAATTGGATTCTATTGTGATACTCTTCTTGTAGTCTTCCAGAATGGCCATCTTAGAGAAACTGTTGACAACCAAAAACATGCAGTCATTACCATGCTTAGTAGAAGGAAGGCCTAACATGTAATCCAAGGATATGGATCCTAAAGGCTGACTAGTAGTAGGCAGAGCAGTATATAGGCCTTACTTCTTGATTTTTGGTTTAGAAATGGTTTAGGCAGTGCAGGATCTGATGTACTTTCCAACATCTTATCAAAGGTTCGACCAATAAAAATACTTTTATAACACTGTTATTGTTTTCTCTACTCTAAAATGTCCAGCAACCTGACTATAGTGTGCCTCCCAATCATCTTGGCATGCTTGCTTGTAGGAACACAGAGGTGTCCCAGGTGGCATAAAAATGCACCCTAGAGGTGAAAATGTTAAAGTTTCTTTCCTTTCACGAGCATTCGGTATGTGTTGCCGAATTCTAGATCGCTCTTATAAAAATGTGGACACCCTGAAGTCTCGTGTCCACAAGAGTCGAGCACAATGGTCAACACCATAATCGGTGGTCGGTTAAGATAGTCTACAACATTAGTGGTGTTTCCCTTGTTGTACTTGATGTTCATATGGAATGGTTACATATATGTGGACCATTTATCATTGCGATCATTCTGCAACTTTGCTTATGTATGTATGAACTACAGGGATTGGTGGTCTATGTGGAAGACAATTTCCTTCCCCAGAATGTAATGCTTCCATTGTTAGTAGTCTTGCATAATAGAATACATATATTTTCCATACGTAGAATACTTTCTAACCGTATCTGAAAGTGTCTCACTAGATATGCCACTAGATGCCCTTGTTGGGTAAGAACTGCACCAATAGCATAGTTGGAGGCATCTGTCTCAAATTCAAATTGTTGTTGTAGGTATCATAATATGAGAACTAGTGCAGAGAAGAGGTGATGCTTCAACTCAACAAACTCCTTTTGTTGGGATTAATACCAAAATAAATTTGTTTTCTCTCCACCCTTGGTGACTTGACTCAAAGGCCAAGTCATATGAGAGAATCCCAATATGAACCTGCAATAGAAATTGGCAAGACCTAGAAAGTTGTGGAGATTTGTTAGAGTTGTGGGGCTAGCCAATATTGAATAACTTGTATCTTGTTTGGTTCTACAGGCACACCCCACTCATTAATTATGTACCCCATATATTGAACTTGGGTCATACCGAAAGTGCATTTCTCCGAATTGGCACATAATTTGTGTTGTCACAGGATTTGGAGGACCTGGCAGATATGGTGTATGTCCTCTTCCCAACTCCGGCTGATCTAGATTTCGTCCAGTACACTACCACGAACAAGTTGGTAAAGGTCTACAAGATGTCATCCATCATCCACATGAAGATTGCAGGGTCATTTTTCAACTTGAAAGGCATGACAAGCCATTCGAAAAAGTCCCTCCTTAGATTTGAAGGCAGTCTTCCACACATCAGAGGGTTCAATTAGTACCTAGTGATAACTGGACTTCAATTCCATCTTGTTGAAATATTTTTCCCCCTTGAGCTGGTCCAGAAGGTCATCAATATGTGGGATTAGATACCTATTCTAGACAGTGATCTTATTCAGCGCCCAATAGTCAATACAAAGTCTCCAGGTGTCATATTTATTTTGTACCAACTTGATTGGGATCCCACAGGATGATGAACTTGGCTTGATGTTCCCTTCCTGCAACAGCTCCTGAATATGCCTCTTAATTTCATCATTCTCCATAACATTGTCAGTAGATCAGTCTATTGGGTAGTGGCAGGCCGAGGGTCAGATCAATGGAGTGCTTGATTTGGCAGTGTAAGGGTACCCCTGTGTGTGAGGTGAATATGTCCTTTTACTCTTCCATGACCTTATCCATCTATTTTTGTCATGTGAAGGATCCCTTTCTAGAAGCTATGGATGTGGCCACAGTCTTCTTCTTACCCTGAGGGAAAATCATAAGGAAGAAAAATTTCTTGGTCTAGGAAATGATCTTACTTAATTTATTCACATAGATCAAAGAAATGACAATAGGCGGTGCTACCTTTGGTATCCTCTATAACTTATTGCACAAATAAATAATGATAGTGTGAGGCCTAGACTCATACACAGCATGATGCTTCCACAAGTACAATTGGCTTAATAATACATCACAAACTTCAAGAGGAGAAATATCACATTGCACCTCATCTGTGAAGGGCTTGATGTTATAGGGAAGGTGGCATTTTTGGCTGATGTAGAGATCTCACACTTGGTGAAGCCACCCGATGGTGTACAGTTGCAGGTTTTGTGTGGTCAGTAGGCCCAACCCCTTCACAACCTCTACTGAAATGAGGTTCGTTTGGCTTCCATTGTTGACAATGAACTACAACGGAGAACCCTATGAGTGGGAGAGTCGCTCCCCCCTCTCTAGATCTTCAGGCTCAATCTTCTGGATCTTGGTGGTGGCAACAGTGACACTAGGATCTATATCAATAATATTCTTCCCTTTCTCATTCCCCTGGTCAATTTCTAACTCAGATTCTGAACATGCATCTGATTCGAAAGCCTTCAGCTCAGCCACCAATGACTATTTGGCTCGATACTCACTTGTGTTGTGAGTGGGGCTCTTATAGAACTCACACCATTTCCCTCTATCCTTCTTTACCTTCATGGTGGTTTTCTTTGCTTTTAGATTTAGAAATTTTTCCTAGATCACCCTACCTTAGCTTTGTCCTTTTTTTTGTGGTTTGGGGGTGCCTTTCTGTTACTTCAGATTCATATATCCAAAGTATCACTTATTTGGTTTAAATTTTTGCTCGATCTTGGCAGTGTATCAATAGGATGCGCCAAGAGAGGAGATGTCCAGGAACTCCATCTCATCCTAGATATATTTGTGTAGAAAACTATGGTACTTGAGTACCAAATTCCACTCAGGGTCTTTGACACTCAGCTTCATACGAAGGGTATGAAAAATTTTTGTGAACTCTGGCACATCTTGGTCCCTTCCCTGCCACAGCATGGTCCACTTTATGTATTTATCTTGATAGCTCCTGACAAAATAATATTGTTCCTTGATGGCATCTCAAAAATAATTCCAAGTGGGTGTGGCTGAAAATAGTGAGGATTCCCTATCATCCTTTTGTTCACAATAGGTTTCCCACTAGTCCTTGACATGGGGGTTGGATTTAAGGAGTGAAAAAGAAATATTTTCCCAATTGGAAAAGTCATGAACCGAAAAATATCCTTACAACATATTTAACCATCTATCTATGATGTCTTCATCTATCTGGCTTTCAAATATGGGAATTTCAAAGTGATCTTGTACCTTAAAAGGAGTGGCACCTCTGGGTTGGTTGTTGGATGAAGATGTGTCGCTTGTGGGTATTCACTAAAGGATTTGGGAAAAGTTATATGTCATCGTATTCCTCTATCACTCGAGGGATTCCTCAAGTAATATTTTAAAGGATCTCCTGCTCCCCCATCTTTCTTTTATTCCTCCATGGGAGGTCGTCATGGTTTGTGAGGTTGTTCTTGAAAAGGTTCAACCAGGTCTATCCCTAATTCCTTATACCCTGACCTCGTTGGGGATATGCAAAGAAAAAGAAAAAAAAGACTAGACCACTCTAATACCATTCATCCGGACTTATGTAAGAACATAAAAAATACAGATATAAACATAAACGCATAGATGCAGCAGAAATAAAACTTCATTTCATTGAAAACGAGGAACTAAAATATGCTTACCTACAAAATGGAAATAAAATAGCTTGGGCAATGGTATCTTATCCCTAAGAAGAGATGTGGTGGCTACATGCCTCTGAACTATGTTACAATGAGGCTCAATGGCCTTTTTATTATTTAACAACAAATGAAAACCCTAAACAACTAAAACCGTAACCCGAGGAGATGAAACGCTAAGAGTTTGTGGGCCCTCTTGGAGTTAGTTGGGCAACCAACTTCTCAGGGTCATAACTTGGTCATATGATCTTCGTTTGGTGCGTGTGATGCCTTGTTGAAAATATCTCTCTTGGTACTACAATATTTGTCATAGGCCCTAGCCTATGGCTATGGACCCACTGCGACCTCAAATAAACGTTATTTAGGGGGTCAAAACAGGTCCAAAAGTTCAGGACCTGAAAAACTGTTAAAAATAGTAAATGCTTCTATAATCAAGGAAACTGATGAAATTGACTAGAGGTCTAGGTGGAATAAGTGGGTGGACTCCAATATTCTCTTGGATCACATGTTGAATTTACAAATCCAAACATACCCATATATGTAAACACCCAGTGATTTATTAATAAGACTACAAAGATCACATGGAGCAAGATATACAACACATTCATGTAAGAAACATTTGTTCAGGACTTAGAAGATGTGCATGCCTACATCAACATTAATAAGTTTGGGATGCATAGGATCACATGTAGATTCTCAGTCATGCCATGTGCAAAGGTGATTGAATGGATCATTACACATATGGATAACTCTCACCTTGTGATTTACAGTAAAAGTGGCCTTCATCTCACCACCTATTATAGTGAAGATATGCATATATATTATAAGATGTCCAATCCCACTTAATATGAAAATGAAAACTTCTACATGAGATGGGAACACCTCGACCCAAGTGACGTTATCAAATAATGGTGTCGAGAGCCTTCCAAGTTTCGTCATTGCCCATCGGTAGTCTATCCGACAAAGATTCTCAGAGATGTATATCAGTATTTAATAGCCATGTATTATCGATTGTATGGGCACAATAACACTAAGGTGTTCAAGGAGAATTAGAAATATATGCTCAATATAGTGGTGACATGTGTCCGTTAATTTGGAATATATATTATCATGTGAGTTGCAATGTCTGTGGGGCAAGAAAAAACATCTTTAACAGTGAACCAAGCACCAAAATTATACATGTTTGTATTTCTATTAGATGGAATTTGCGCATAGTATGTGTTCCCAGGAATGAAATGGAAATAGACCCCTAAGGATAAGTTCATAGTTTAATTCCATTGTATAGTGTTATCAGAACTAAGCTTCAGAGGTGTGTATGAAAAATTGGTTGAGCACTTCTTTACAGTTCTCTTTTAGATGATATTCAAAATCTATCCCCCTTGCATGACCAATCAGGTGAAGGAGTCATCTGAGATATCCCAAACTAGTTTATAGCTCTCAAGGGTACATACATCATATGTTTTGGTTTTCATATATCCCCTCATATTATGCCGCGATATGTGACCAACAAGGTGGTCATGCAAGTAGTAGCAAATTAGTTGGACAAGGGACTATTAAGAATTTTTCACAAGAGAAGAAATCCCCTTAGCCCATCTTTCCATTGAGGATCATATTATATGAGTTAAAGAGCCACAAGTTGATAGTAGTAGAGATACAAGAGCTAGATCACCTGCACTTCACCACTAAAGGGTTTCATGGATATGATTACAGGCGAGTCGTTAGGCAACATTACGAAAGGATCAGTCATAATATGTGGTACCCATCAATTTCCACAACAAAAGATGAGAATATAAAGAATTGGTATAATGTAAACATGAAGCCACATCAAAGGATGGAGACTAGTTCACCCCACATTCCACCAGCTCAAGAATTGCAGGTACAGGAGGAAGAACATATAACCTCTCAAGTAAGGAAACTAGCTCCTAAGAAAAGGATCAGATATGATTCGAAAGGAGAGAGCAGAAAAAAGTGGAAAGTTTATCCTTTGAACATAGGAGCTATCTAAGAATAACAGGATAGGAGAGAAGTAGAAGAAGAGGAGAAGAGGAACAAGAATGTGTTGCTCTAGAAGCAACAAGAGTAAGAATAATAAAGGAGAAGGATAGAAGAAGAACAGAAGAAGTCCCGAGAGGAAGAATCAACATAGGGATTGGAAAAATAAAAATTGAGTAAAGAGATAGAAGAGGAAAAATTGGAGGAAGAGGATACCATCTAGCCAATGGAGGAAGAACCATACACTTCATAATAATGTTCTCTCTCGGGCAGACATTTTCCATTCAGGGAAATGGGGATCACACCTCCACCATCCAATAGAATCATGGATGTGTGCAGTGTAATGTTCGATCAACTTAAGAAAAGGAACATGTAGTAGAGGCACATATACTTTCCCAAGGATCCTCAAAATCTAGTCTCAAATGCTATAAAGAAGGTGATTACTGCAACACTAGAAGGAATCCCAGTGTAGTCATGGCAGCAAATGTTACATTCGCTACATTGGCATAGGATGATTTTGAGTACTTGCTGAATGAGAATGTTAGGATGAGAGGAGAACTTGTTGCAGTGAAGCAACAAGTGGACCATCTTGCGGTGGAGAATCAACGGTTGTCATCATAAAGTTTTAGCACCACCGAATGACAATCAACCATACAGGAAGAATTAGGGCCAGTGGAGGACACCATGGCATGATTATATGATGAGATTATTCTTCTACAACAAGTAGTGGCTCCTCTTATTGGCATACCAAAGAAGGCACAGGAAGTCATGAAACTGCTGAAGGTAGAAAGTAGAGCATTCGATCATCTTTAAGAGTGGGTTTTCAAGTATCCATATGCTCTAAAACATTTAGAGAAGAAATACAGGATTATCGCAGAGATGGATAGAGTTCAGTTGAGACTCCACGACAAAAATTATATGTTTCTTGGCAAATAGTTGATTAGTACCATTGTTGTATATAATTGACTGCATAATGGTTTTGAGTCTCTTACATATAAGCATGGGATGCCTTCGATAGGTACTCTTGAAGCTATCAGAGGTAGGGATGTCATCTTCCCAGAGAATAGATAGTACAATGAGCAGATCAAGAAGGCAATGGAACATGAAGGATTAGAGGTAACCAAAGACATTATTCTGCAATACGACATTACACCAGTAAAATCTCATATGAAACTTTCATGGCTATGGAATAATGTATAGTCAACCTCCAAGAAAATATTGACAGAGACACTGGAGGTAAATATGTGTTACATTGGAGACTTGCCAGTATGGGTCAAATACATCTCAACATAGTTCAGAGCATGGCACACTTACATTACAAATGAGCTCCATGTAGAAGCAAATGAATTATCAATTTGATAAGTCTTTGTCCCATTATCATTTTGTCTTATATAGCCATCGTCTCATTTGAAATTTGTATTATGTAATAAATGATATGCAAGGAAAATTTTAAGGATGGAAGTTTATGTTAAAGTGTAGAAACCTTGGCGAATCTTACTAGTCCCTAATATGAAAATTGTAAAGTGTTTGGCAATATTTTTGTAAAAATATTTAGATATATAATCATTTTATATTAGTCTATGTAAAATTTTGGCAATTTTTAAGGTAAAATAATTTTATACTATAAAATGTGGGCGAATTGTTTTTTTGGAAAAAAACATGGAAAATTAGCCCTCCTATGAATATTAGCCCCTAAAATTTTCCCTGATGATATGTAATGAAGTTCAAGGCACACATGTGGAATGTGAATAGCCACACATTGGAATGTAATATGACATGTATAGAATATTAATAGTCATAGAAGTCAGAGTCATGAGGAAGCTCAAAGTTCATTATTACTTGTTATAAATAGCTCCTCATAATTCAAGCGAATGGATTTCAATGAAGGGCTTGGATTCTAGAGGTATTTCCTTGGCTTCTTTTGCAAGACATAGGAGATAGATCATTCTTTGGAGAAGCAAGTTGTGGCTTCATGTTCTACTATTGGATACAATGCGTCATCCATGTAATAGTGTACTTAGGATATTACACTTTTAATTAAAATCTCAATGAAATGGCACTTCTTCATACATGTATTGTAGATGTAGTTGGAATATTATGGTTATGTTTAGGGCATGTGTTGTTTTAATTACATACTAAGCTAATGAACAAATTCGTTTATTAGCTATGTCTTATATCAAATGAGTGTTTTTATGATTTAACAATTGTTGTTCATTATGTGGACTAATATTTGAGTATTCAACAAGCCTTTCTCTTTCTTCCTAGGTCCCCCTTTTGGGTAGTACTATTACTTTTCTAACTGATGGCTCGTTTCCCTCACCAGACGTGGAATTCTCCCTCATACACCTTACACTGGGTGTCTCACAAATATCACATTATTACTGCCCCAAAGTGGTGTTGTGTTCACTTATATTGGATTCTAACCAGGGCACATCTTCTAACCTTTCCAACAGTGGTCAGACTATATAACCATATAGGACTCCCACACCAAATGGTGTCAGATCTAATTGAGACTTCACATCAGGGAGATCCCCTTACAATGTTTGCAGCATCTAGCACCACCAACATCTTTGGCGCTAGAAGGAGGGCTAGATGACAAGCTCGGCCTTTGAAGTCTATTTGAGCCTCTTACCTTTAATGGCTTCATTGCATATCATATTCTCGAGGTGTATTTTCGAAGATTTAGATATTTCAATCCTTGCATACTTTTTATATAACTAGTCACATCTTAATTTCGATGGAAACAGTACGGTAATCATCCTTGGTTATGTAGTTGAATTCATTCAATTATATTTTTCAAGTGATGTTTATTCTGAAGAAATCCTTGCATGGTTGTTTACTCTTACATTGGATGGTCGTTTGAAGCTATGGTGTTATTCTCTACCCACTGCTTCTATTTCATCTTTTAAACATTTGGTTAACGAACTTCCTCGCTTTTTCAACAAATATCAGTATCAATATTTTATTAATTAAAATGATCAACTTAGAATGGAATTGAATGAATATATTGAACATTTTTTTGATTGATTCCTTAATATTTGTTATCAATTTACAAATGAGGATGTGGATTGGTAGTTCTTGGATGAGAAGTTTGGTTTCTTAGTCAGGATGTCAAAGAAATATTTTGAATCGGACTCTTCATGTCCCCCTGATCAAGAATAATTTCATCATCTTGAGGAAGAACCAGATATGCCTTTTGTCCCATGTCCTCCTCATTTTGATGTTTCGTATGTTGGACCTGAACAATGCCTAAATCAAAAGATCAATTTGTTAATGAAGAATTAATTTTTATTTCACATCTTTCCCCTGATGGTGATTCATATTATCTTATTAATCAATCATCTTCTAATCTTGATATTCCACCAGTCGATCCTTCACCCGTTGATAAAATCAAACCCTTGAATGATCACGACCCTGATGAATTCCTTTTCCCTGAATTATATCATCATGATCATTCTAGTAATATGGATGATTTTTTTTTACATGAATATTTGGACTTGCAGCTATTTCAAATGTATTCTAATGTGATTATCAAAAATTTTCTTTCAAGTATACCTCCTTTTGATTGGAAAGATGACATGCTTATCATTGAATATTTTTGCAATAATATTGAAAATATGTCTTCTTTTGAATCTCATAATTTAAATATTGAATCTTGTTTTGGTAAGAAGCTGACTATGTCTTTTTAGAATCCAACCTTAAGTCAAGTGGGTAGGAAATTTTAGCCTATGATAAGGGTTATGTCAGGTTCCTTTCACCATGTTGACATTTGTGTTTTCGATCAATTTATGGTTCTTTTGCATAATTTTATCACTTGTTTCATCACATGGGATGTTAATTCTCTCCTTAGGGATGCTTATTTTCTTCACATAGAAATTTTCAACCCTTAGGGAAGAAAGTTTAATTTGACTATTGAACTTCCACCACTACATCCCATCTCAAGCAAATGTCTAATCTGCAATGTAGAAGCAAAGAATGGTTTTATTGAATATTTTTCATCATCCATCGAAGAATCTCTTGTGCATGACAACATGGATAGTGGTCAACCTGATAACATGTATTATGACATAGATATGTCTTTGTTGAGTATTTCTGTTCTATCTTTCCCTAAAGGTCATTTCCATGATCCTATTGTAGACTCATTAGAATATTCTTTTCAGTATGGACCCATGTCTCGTGGCCTACACTTGCATGCGCTTCATGAAGTCTTGTATGGTCATGGACTTGGTAGTTCATTTTTTTGTGGATTGTTCCATTTGGTAGAGTGGTTGAGTGTAATACACCATTGTGGTTGCACTTTTTGTTTCCATCTATAAGTGCAAATATTTTCACACTTTCTTTGTTCCACTGCACTAATGTTTGTTTTGGTTCTACATTATCAATCTTTCGATCTAAAGGTGAGGAGAAGATTTTGTGGCTGCATTGGAAATTCCATTTTACAAGACCCGACCCCATACTGTTTAGATAGGGGTAGGATATTTTTCATGTACTTATATGCACTACATTCTTATTGTCTATTTTCATCTTTCATGTTTCGAATTTACTCTCTTGGTTTTCTTTGACTTTGAGTAAAGTCGGTTTTGAGCTTTGAGATGACGTGGCTAATATTTTTCGAATGGAAATTTATAATACCGCACAACCTTGACTTATATGTTACCCTCTTCCTTGACTTGGTTTACAACACTTTTGAGCCAATGATTTTTCGATGGAAAATACGATCCTTCAGTCAGGAAGTTGTAATCATACCATGAGGCTTGCATCTTTTTAGGATTATCTTTCCTATACTCCTTCTTATTTATGAATAATGTTTTCTTACCTATCTATCTATGTAGAGTAAGATAATGGGAAAAAATTTAGTGAACAAAGCATTAGAGGTCTAAAAACTGTCTTTGGAGGAGAAACCTCCTTTGCTCTCAATAAGTTAGGATCCCTCTTTCGCCCATTGAAAAATAATAAGTGCCTATGCACAGCCCTATGAAAAGAAAAGAAAAATAAAGGGTGAAAGAAGAGAAATGATTCCTACGTAGAGAGGTGAAGAAAGTGACTTTGTTAGGGTACTATCCAGGCTCACTAGCAGCAAAGCAACATTTGTGTCCCTTAAGAGACTATGTCGAGGTACTATCTAGGCCTGTTGTTAGTGGAGAAATTCCAGAGATTTAAAACTCACACTCTAATTGTTTTTAATTCACCATACTATATTACCCTTACTTATGTTGACAAGATAATGATATGGCTTATTTTATGATGTGTTATGCTAAGTAGTGGAACTAGGAAGACTATATCTTTAACCAGGTAAGAATGGAGAGTTAAGGTAACCCACTGACTGAATTAATACTTCCTATAAAATTGAGACTTTTCACCTAAATGAAACCATATTAGAGAAGCTCCACATAACTCAAGCAAATGGCTTTTTGGAAGAGTTGGATTCTAGATGTCTTGCCTTGTCTTCTCTTGCAAGACATAGGAGATAGATCATTCTTTGGATAAGCAAGTTGTCGCTTCGTGTTCCACTATTGGATACAATGTTTCATCCACTTAACTGTGTAATTGAGATCTTACACTTTTAATCAAAATCTCAATGAGTCAGCACTTCTTCATACATGTATCATAGATTTAGTTGGAATATTCTAGTTATGCTTATGGTAATATGTTTTTTTAATTACATACTAAATTAATGAACTAATTTGTTGCTTAGTTATGGCTTATATTAAATTACTAATGTTATGCTTTAACGATTGTTGTTTATTATGTGGACTAATCTACAGTTATTCAACAGCCCTTTCTCTTTCTTCCTGGGTTCCCCTTTAGGATAGTACTATTACTTTTCTAATTGGTGGCTCATTTCCCTCACTAGCCATGGAAATCTCCCTCGTACACCTTACATTGGGTGTCTCACAAAGCTCACATTCTTGTTGCTCCAAAGTGGTGTTTTGTTCTCTTATGTTGGATTATAACCAAGGCATATCTTCTAACCTTTCCTATGGTGGCCAAACCATATGACCAGATGGGACTCTTAGACCAAATGGTGTGAGGTCTAAGTGGGACTTCACATCAGGGAGATCCCCTTACAATGTTAGCGGCATCCATCACCATCAACAGGGTGAATATAAAATCTATAAAATACTACCAAAAATTGGATCGATGGTACTCAAAGACATGTTCCTTTTATGGGAAGAAGGTCCATGATGACACATCTTACTAGGAGAAACAACCACATGCCACAAGCGATGTTATTTCAGAGGAGGAATGATAAGAATAATTCCCCAAACTAATAGAAAATTCAAAGGCACAAGGAGAAGAGGAGTATGCAAAGTAGTATTGGATAACAATGCTAAGAATTTCTTCCACCATCACAAGTTGAGTGGATATTAGGAATAGAAGCATTGACATCTTTGTCTAGATATTCATCATAGAAACCACACAACTAATAGAAAATGTGGAAAGAAAATCCTAATATAAATAAAGAATTCAGTACATCTCCAACCCAAGGACTTGAAGCTATATAAAGGTGTATCATAGCATAAGATGTCAACATTATACTCAACAAATTGATCTGAACAACCAAGGCAACACATTCCATTTATTTCCCACAATCCTTTAAAAGAATTTACCTTTTTGAAAATGTATCAAAAATAAGTGTAGGGAGGACATTAACCATTCATTATTCTTATACCATTCAAATCACGCATCCCATTAACAACTCACCTTGAATTAAAATCTATGTAACTATAATTACATTGAAAAGTTAGGTAAATGTAAAAATAATTAAAAACATATTATATGATGTGAATAAAAATAAAGGATGTCATTATAAATAAAGGTGAGCTTTTCAAAACAAAAACTATCCTTTAATAATTAATATTTTGTCCTTTGACAATTAGGAACTTGGAATAAAATATAAATTTATACTTAATAACTAAATACTATATTTTAAATAATTAAAAATTATGATTAGGTAAATAATATATAAAAATATTTATTTAATAATTTTAATATATATTTCAATATAATATATATATTATATATTATTATTCGGAACTTAAATAAATATCAATTCATAATTTAATTAAACTAAATCACTTCATATTTTAAATAATTAAAAAATATAAAATATTAATAGAAATATTATTTAAAATTATTATTTGTAATATTTCAATATAATATAATATTATATATTATATATTAGTATATAATATTTATTATATTTATTATTTATATTAATTATATTATTACATATTATTTTATATTAGGTTATACTAATTCTATTATATAATCAATATAATAATTACAATACACTAAATAAATATAATCTGTGTTAATTTTTTATTAATTAAATTAATTATAATATAAGTGGGTGTGATACATGAGTTGTAGTTATATTTATTATTTGAATTGATATAATGCTTTATTTATAATTTTTAAAATAATTTTATTTTTATTTTATATATTACATCAAATTTCGGTTTGTTTATTTTACACAGAAAGCAATATGGAGCATATGGATTCTCAAATCTGGAGCCATGTTATAGCAGTTTTTTGAGAAGATAGAAAGTGTCACCGCAAAAAATCCACTTAGTTTGTTCTTCCCTCAAACAATCTCTCATTTTACAAAAATCTTTTGATGAAATGCATTGGAAAATTGCATCTGCGAAATGTAATTTTCTTTATGCTAATAGAAAATTATGATTTTTCATTTTGGAAAAAATGCATTATATTATAAAATATAAAAAGAAAATTAAAAGTTGTGTTTTATGGCATATTATATTTTATTTTTAATCTTGGATTGATGTGGTATAAATATTTTGTTTGGTTTATATTTAGAAGTATATTTACTCTATGAGTGGTATTTATTACATATTTAAAATTAATTTATGAGTACTTTTTTAATGAGTACTTTTTTTTTTAAATACGTTAGGAGTACTTTTTTTTTAAACACATTAGAAGTACTTTTTTAAAAGCATTATCATAGTTAACGAAGGGTTTTTATCCAGGGTTTATAATGTGATAAATAAGCATTTTTAACTCGACCAATGTCAACTCATCCCCAGTGGATAGTGTCATATTCTAAAATGTGATTGGTTCATGTCAAGTTGATTTTGATAGTATGTTTTTTTGTTTTGAGGCCTATTTAAGACTTAAAAATTCTCCTAATGACTCAATGCCTGCAATTGTAATTTAGTAAGGAGATGAGATTATATCAAATATAAAGGGTATTGCAAGTGTAAAAAATGATAATTAAATGAAAAATGAAGAATTGAATAAAATTGAAAATTGAAAATAGGAGGGGAAAAGACATAGAGTAATGGTAACTCAATAGTTGGTCTCATGGCCTTCCCACCAATCCCAAACTCTCCCATATCTCCTTGTAACTTGAACCTCAAAGGATATTTTGGTCTTGTGAGAGAGAATGTAAAGGATGAGTCATGTGAATAGTTAAATGGAAATAGAGCTATGGAATTAATTGTAACTTGAGATTGTCAAAATCAAAGTTGAGGAACCTTTGAGTGCTAGTTTTTACGTTTAGGTTTCTAGGGTAAACATTATGCCTTTTGTGTGATGAAATTTTCTCAATGGCTATGTTAATCTCTATTCTTGAGTTATTGGTAATTTCTCGGTGTTTAAAATGCTATACTAATTGGATTAATGGTTGTGAAGAAGAAATTCTACTATATTATATTATATGTACTTAGAAATTCAATTGTACTTTGAAAAAAAAATTATTCCACAGTTACTCCATAAAATACAATCGCTATGTTATCACCTCCATCTTGTTGCACTCAAAGATCAATTGTGATGCACCATCATGGCTATTGTAATTTTGTGCCACCAAGAGACAATGGTTTTTGATGGATTTTGTATGTTAGAATTATAAATAAACAACCTAATTAGGTTACTTGACTTGTGAAAGTTGAAATACATTTGCATATATTATATGAATGATTGCATCTCTACTTATGTGTGTATATATTTTTTATTATTTACATTAAATCAATTTGATTAAGATCATGATTTATGTATATTCCTTTTTTCATGTGGTTAATGACATGGATTAGGATATATGATTGTGGCATCGATGATCTATGCTATGTGGAACATATAGTAAATTATAATTTTATTGATGGCATATGACTTACATGATTATGTATTCTTAACCTTGTAATGAATATGATTTGGAAAGGAACTTAGTTACTTACCAATAAGGGCACTTGAACCATAAATGACCATGGAGGTCGTGTATACATTTGGGCGAAATGTGCTAACTTAGTTCATTATGAATTTTAAACTAATAATCATAAGCTATGAAGTTATGATGTGTGCAGTTCTAGGGAGATAATAACTCGTACCCTTTAGGAAAATGCAATTTCTGGCAATAGATGAGAGGCCATGGAGGCTAGGGCATCGAGTTCTAAATCCATGGAAGATAATATCGACACTTGGAATATGAAAAAAATTAGGGTCCAAAGTCCTATATATATTAAAGCTCAAGGCACAAAGTCTTGGATCTATGCAATAGATCAGGGTGTGAAGTCTTGAATGTACTAGGATGTAGAGTCCTAGGTACAAGTCAAGGAGTTAAAGTCCTAATAATTCTAGAGAGGTATACGATAGGGTGTGGAATACATATTCTTTATTATAAGAGCACCACTTGGGGACAAAAATCAACTAGGTATGCCAACCTAGGTTAAACGTTATATTAATTTAATTCCAAATTTACCCATTTTTTAGGGGATTTTAATTTTAATATGTTTTCATAAAAAAAAAAAAAAAAGAAGATGAAATTTGTTTTTTAATAAATAATAAATAAAGTATTATCCAAGAATGACACATGGGATAGTGAATATTAGGGTATTTAATTATTTATCTAAAAATTTCAAAAAAATGTGGGTTTTCCACCTTCTGGGGGGGAGGTGAATAAAATAAAATATTTCAAAAAAATAGTAAACAATTCCATTAGAGGTTGAGATGTCACCCGTATCACATCCTATAAATACAAAAGGACCCAATGGTATGATGGGAGAAAACTAGATAGTAACTAGATATTGTTGAAATGACTCTAGGATTCTAAACTAAATATCTAGGTTAGCTTTGATTAGTTGACTATGGACTGAGTTGTGTTGGAAGGAATAGAGGATTATCATCCTTAACTTACATTTCTTCTCTCTATATTTGTATCTCGGTATTTTTTGTGGCTCCTACATCTCAAGGGTTCTAGGGGTAGAACTTCTTCCTGAATAAGTTTGGGTGGTAAATTAGTTGGTCATTTGAGTTGGCAAATGGAGTTGTTGGTGGTAAAAAAAAACTAGCATCAAGAAAAAATTTAGTTGGTCAATTTGATATAGTGTTATTATATATTTTTTGAATGATTTATTATATCTTTAAGATATTGCTTTGAATTTTCCAACTAAAAAGATCAATTTTTGTGGATAATTATTAAGTATTAGGTAGAATTTATTTTAACTTACATTTCAGGTAAACGGATAGCCATATGGCATATGTGAAATAAATTATTATGCAGGATTAAAGGAAAAGAATTAGTTTCTAAAGCTTGTTTCATATGTGTTATATTATTTGCACGACTAGCTTGTTGGGTATGTATTAAAAATTTGTTTCCAAGTAATTTATGTACGTGGTTAAAACATTCCTTTGGTAACAAAGTAGTTTTGGCTTGAAGGGAATGCCTTTGCGGTTGAGAGGCTTTGCTTAGGCCTATGTTAGACCCTATTACATTATGAGATCTGCGAGATCAATTCTTGTGGTAAAATAAAATGGTAAACATTGGAAATATAGAGATTGAGAAATTCAACAAGAAAAAGTTTTGAGTTGTGGAAGTTCAAGATGGAGGATATGTTGGTGGATAAATATATGTGGATCATGGTGGATCTAGGTACTAAACCAATAGCAATGTCGATAGAGGACTAGACTAAGTTGGATCCAAAGACAAATAGCACAATACAGTTATATGTCTTAGATTTAGTATTATTGAATGCCTTAGGATAAGCTACAGTGAAATATTTGTGGAGCAAGTGAGGGAATTTGTATCAATCTAAGTTCATGATAAATAAATGTTTCCTGTATAAGAAAATCTATAATGTGAGGATGAGGGGTGGAGACCTAGTGGCAAAGCATATGAATGCCTTCAATATTGTGGTAAGTAAATTATTGTATGTTGGTATTAGTATTTTAGATTAGGATAAGTGCATTCATTTTTTGCGTTCTCTACCAAACAAGTGAGATAATCTGGTTTTTTCCCTAGGTAGCAACACAGCTACACTAAAATTTGATGAAATAGTCTCACCCTTATTGTCGAAGGAGAAGAGACAGAAAAACATGGAGAACCAAAACAAATATGGCTTGTGTGTAAGAGGAGAATGCCAAAACAAAATCAAATATAAGTCTTGAAGTGGGAGATCTAAATCTAGAGGAAGTTTTAAATATCCAAGAAAAAATTTAAAGGTATGATAGAAATGTGGAAAATAAGGGCACTAAAAAAAGGAATGTAGATATATAACTCTTGAGAAAGGAAAGGGATATGATGATTCTCCTTATATAGAGGGAAAAACCACCTTAGATGAAGGTGGGGACGTGTACTTAGCTTCTTCAAGTACACAGGTAGATCATGAGGCACAATTGATTGACTCGGGTGCATCCTTTCACATCACTCCCCATAGGGAGTGGTTCTATTAATATGATAAATATGATGGTAGTTGTGTCTTCCTAGGTGATGACAGTGAGATTAGAATCATAGGAAGAGGAAAAGTCAAGATTAAGATAATCAGTTGAAGGATTAGAACACTTCTTGATGTTTTTGACATTCTAGGATTGGCCAAAAATCTAAATTTTGGAAGCAAGATAGATGATGCATGTGTAAAGATAGTGTTCAAGAAATATACTTGCATGATGGTTCAAGGAGCAATGGTGTTGATGGGGGGAAATCAGATCGAAACTCTATACTAGCTTATGGGAAGTACTATTATTTATGGGTGCAACAATTATGTTGTTCCTGAAAGTGGAGCATAAAATATTGTAATCTCTAGTGAAAAGACTATGTTGTGACATCAAAGACTGGGACATATTGGAGGTAAAGGCCTTCAGATACTACATGGTAATGGTATTTTAGAAGGTATGTCTAATGTCTCTCTAGATTTTGATTTCTATGAAAATTGTGTACATGGGAAGCAAAATAGGGTGATTTTTCCCTTTGGTGTTAAGAGGGAAGAAGGAATATTAGAGCTTGTGTGCAATGATGTGTTTGGACTTGTGTCGATTCCATCACTTGGTAAATTTGTGTATTATGTTTCATTTATATATGAATTCTCGAGGAATAAATTGATATATTTTCTTAGGGATAAATTTGAACTCTTTGACAAGTTTAAAGAATTTAATTATTTGGTAGAAAATCAAACAAACAAGAAGATAAAGGTGTTGAGGATATATAATGGTGGAGAATTTTGCAATATTGAATTCGAAGAGTTCTTTAAGACGTGTGGTATAACATCACAGAAGGTTACTCCATACACACCTTAGTAAAATGGAGTTACAGAGAGGATGAACATGAAAATGATGGAAAAGGAAAGAATCATACTCAGTGGTGCTAGATTAGGGAAAGAATTATGGGTAGAGGAATTGGATATTGCATGTTACTTGTTTAACAAATCACCTTCATCAGTTTTGGAGGGTCCACATGATGTATGAACTGATAAGAAGCCCTCTCTCTCTCTCATCTTAGGGTATTTGAACGCGATGTATATATAAATATTCTAAAGGAGAAAATAATGAAGTTAGATAGTAAATCTGAAAGGAACATCTTTATTGGGTATAAAATGGTTTAAAAGGTTACAATATTTGGAACCCAAAAAACGAATAAGGTTGTTTACATTCGAGATGTGGTATTTAGAGAAGTGAAGGATGTCATGAAATAAGAATTCCTACCAAAGGAAAAGGAACTAGAGAAGACATAATTTGATCTGAAGAATGAATATTTAGGATCCACAAAATAATTGGAATCAGAAGAAAAAGAACCACACATTTTGCATTTGAAGAGATTAGTTTTGGGAAGAAGGCATCCAGAGAGGTATACTCCATCTTATTTTCATTCAAAAATTTATTTATATATTACTAATGATGATCGCAAAACTATCAAGGAGGCAATAGATTCATAGGATGTCAAACTCTAGAAAAAGGCCATGATTGAATAAATCGAAACCTTGGACAAAGATGAAACTTAGGATCTGGTGGAGTTTTCATTTGGGAGGAAACCCATTAGAAGAAAATGGGTGTTTAAGAAGAAGTTGAATGTAGAAGGAAAAGTGGAGAAACACAAAGCTCGATTAGTAATGAAAGGTTATTCCTAAGTGTTGGGAATTGATTTTGGTAATATTTTTGCTCCTACTGCCAAGTTAGCTTCTATTAGATTACTTTTACTTCTTGTTGTTGCTTTGATTTTTAGGTATAATAAATGGGTGTGAATACAACATTCCTAGAATGGGATCTGGAAGAAGTGATCTACATGAAGCATCCCGAAAGCTTTACAGTGAAGGGTAAGAAATAACTAGTGAGAAGATTATAGAAATATATGTATGGGATAAATAAATCACCAAGGATGTTGTATCAAAAATTTGATACATATATACAAGGACTTCGCATCACATGGAGCAAAGTGAACCATTGTGTGTATTATAAATTAGTTGGTGATCGTGTTATTTATTTGGTCTTGTATGTGAGTGATAAAGTTTCACATTTAGGAGTCCACTAAAATTTCCCTCTTTTTTTTGTAGCACAATGATGGGATGCCCAATCTTTGAGAATTTTTGAATGAATATTTGATAGTAACCATCCAAACCCATAAATGATATGACTTCTTAAAATTCTAGGGTGTGGGCCAATTAATTGTCACTTTAACCTTTTATGGATCCACAAACACTCCCTTCTTTAAGGTTACATGACCCAAGTACTAAATGTGAGTTTAAAAGAACCCAAACTTATTGAGTTTGGCATATAATCTATGCTCTCTAAGCAGTTCTAGAATAACTCTCAAATTGTCATAAAATTCCTGTTCATTCTTTGAGTGCACCAGAATTTCATCCACAAATACCAGTACAAATTTATCCAAGTATGGCCTGAGCACATTGTTCATTAGACACATGAAGTTTGTTGGGGAATTTGTAAGCCCGTATGGAACTACAGTGAATTCATAGTGTCATACCTCATTCTTAACATATTCTTGTAAATGAATTATTCTCTGATTATGACCAAATGGTAACCCGACCTTAAATCAATCTTGGAAAACATTGAGGCCCCTCTCAATTGATAAGATAGATCATCAATCATGGGAAGTGGGTACTTATTCTTCACAGTGTTTTTGTTTAGATGCCTATAGTTGATACATAGACACAATGTTCCATACTTCTTCTTAACAAAATGTGCAGTGGCTCCCCACGATGAAACTTTAGGTCATATATACCATTTTTCTATTAATTCCTTCTACTACAATACTTATTTTTAACAAAATGTGCAGTGGCTCCCTATGATGAAACTTTAGGTCATATATACAATTTTTCTATTAATTCCTTCTACTACAATACTTCTTTTTAACAAAATGTGCAGTGGCTCCCTACGATGAAACTTTAGGTCATATATACCATTTTTCTATTAATTCCTTCTACTACGACTTTAATTCCACGAGCTTAGTAGTGCTCATGCCATAGGGGGATTCTTTTTCTTAGTTTTGTTCCAAGAATCAACTCAATTGTGAATTCAATCTCCCAATTGGGCGAAAGTCGTGGAAATTCTTCTATAAATACATTGTTATATTATTTCAATACTAGATAATTTACAAATAAATATGTGTTGGCCTCTTTATCCTTTGATACTTTAATGGCATAGATGGCACAACCCTTCCTGCTATAGCACTTTACTTGTATTATTGAGATCACTCTGAGTGTTATTGGCCTCTTGATTCCTTGATGCAATATTGGGTCACCTTCATCGTTAAGACATTCTAGAAATTTATTAAAGCAATCAAGCTTGGTTCTATGGAATGCTAGCCAATGCATGCCAATCATAATGTCATGTGATCCTAATCGAAACAAGTATAATTTAACTATTGTAGTGATGCCCGCACTTTGTACTAAGAGAGACTCAATCATCTCCGATATTCTCCTCTTTGTCCCAATGGCCAACTAAACAAGCCATCATTATTCA
The DNA here is from genome assembly GCA_000404065.3 of Pinus taeda. Taxonomy (NCBI): domain Eukaryota; kingdom Viridiplantae; phylum Streptophyta; class Pinopsida; order Pinales; family Pinaceae; genus Pinus; species Pinus taeda. The sequence goes on along the minus strand of APFE030401774.1, from coordinate 139,772 downwards.
TGGGCTTTCTTTGGAAATTCACATTTTTCCACAATGTCAGAGCTAATATATTTGAAATTAGATATTTGGTCAATTAAAATTGAAAATGGAGATTTTTTTACCATAACTCCCATTTCAATGGTTGTTGCTTGTTGATATGCCTTGCTATTGTCCAATGCAGCATATATTATGGGAATTCTCTAGGCCACATCATTCACAATTGATTCCTCTTGTATGTTTTTCAGCTTTGCACCATACAGCTTGGGTAAATCTCTCTTCAAAGATTTTTCTGCGCACTCCTAACATTGGTAGGCTCCTTTCATAATTTCATTCCCTAATTGGTTAGGTTCATTTCTGCAAACAATGGAGTTTTAATAATTTTCATTGTTGATGAAGTTATTAAAACTTCCACCCTTTCCTCCTTGCTTATATCCTAAGGTTCTCTTCCCTCCTCCTTTTCCTTTCTTCTTCTAGTCAGCTCGAATTTCAGCATATGCTTAGATTGTTCATAGTAGTGTTTAGTCTTTCAAATAAACTCCTCCAGTGCCTTAGGTTAGTCAAATTATATTTTGTCTTAGTATGCTTGTGGTAATCTACTAACATACCTCTGGATCTTGGTCTACTCATCCTTGATGTAAGGTACATACCTTAGTAGCACCAATAACTTTTTGGTGTATTCTTTAGGTGTCATTTTCCCCAATTTATGTTCATAGAACTCCTTAGATTTGTTGTCATAATATTTTCTAGATTGGTACTCTGTTCAGAATTACTTTTCAAGCATTCCTCGTGTTAGCTCTCATTCCCTGATACCTTTTGTATTCTTGGAATCCTCCCACCATATATCATCCTTTCATTTTAGGTTAAAAAAATCAACCATGTCCTTCATGTTCTCAATATATTCATGAAGCTTGAAGTACTTCTTAATTCCCAAAATCCAGCCTATGCATCTTTTTCTTTCTTTACCTATCCATCAAAGGTTGGTGGTTTCCTTTCTTGAACTCTTCTTGGATGGGAGTCTTTCTACTCTTCCTTTGATGATGATATTTGGGGTTACATTGTCCCATGATTAGATAGGATGGCTTAATCCTCTTTATAGAGATCTAAGAAATTATATTCCTCCCTCTACATGTCCTTTAATCTTTCTTGATTGTCTTCCCTCTACTTTATTATCATCCAATTTTTGCCTTTGGATATTTGATGGGCTATCCTTATGCATGTTCTAATAGAATTTGCGACAATAAAGCATTTATTTTGGATTGTTCTCTCAAAATATTCTCGTTGTCTTCTTTGCTACTTCTTATCTCAGCTCTTAATAATCTAATTGTTTCCATGAGTTTAGGAGTGTCTTCCTCTTTCATATTCCCAACTGACTCCTCTTTGAGACCTTGCAGGGTCTTGTTCATACCATGTTGTTCAAATCCATTTCTCATTCTTTCCCTTTCTTGATGTATTTTGATGTCTATCTTTATGATTTTTACACACACAATGATAACATCCAAGCAGAAAGAACATGCAATTAACATAGGTACTTATCCCCTTGGTCTATGTAGATATTTAAGTACCAAATCTTAGTAAGAATGTAATCCTATTCAATAAACAATTATATACAACCACACATTATGGTATTATATAATTAGTGTAAAGCTAATACTAATCAGATCAAGCATAACATGCATATCAATCAATCTCCTAGTATGTGAATGTGAGCCTCTTCATGTCCAGGGCGTGAACTGGAAGCTCTGGTATCACTTTGTAACATACCCCCTTACCACCCATAGCCCAAACTAAGGGTATAAGGAGGCATTTACTATGATGACCCAAACTCTAATGTTTAGTTATGGAAATGGGGTCATAAAATCCCTCATTTATCGATCTTATCTAAATCCAAAACCATCACCACCATCGCAACCAAGTCATCATGAGTTTTACAGCCATATAAGTTTTATCGAAATATGAATCTTAGATTACAAGTTATGGTCATTTAAAGTTTGGTCCAACAAAACCCTAACCACATTAGTAAGAGTACTACCTTGTGGCACTTATGTGGCACTCCACCTTATCCAATGGACCATGTCACCCACCATGTGGCATTTTCCACATTATTTGATCCTAGGGCCCACCATTGAGGACACCAAGCTCGGTGTACTTGCAATTAAATCCATCACACACACCTCTAAGGCCCTGACACTCGACCTAGCCTTAGTCCCAACCTCTAAACCCTGATCTGGCCTTGGTCCCAATCTCCAACCCCCGACTTGGCCCGGGTCCCAACCTCTGTCCACAAATCTCCCCAAGGTCCTAACTCCAAACTAAGGTCAAGCCCAATTGCTAGTCGGTACATCCATCTAGAAAATGTTTACGAGGTTTCCCCGACCTTAGAAAGTACCATCCTAAAAAGTTCCTGACCATCCTGACTTATTGTACACTTAGTCAATTCTTTTTATTTTTAATATTATTCCACTCTAATATGATTTCTCCAATTTGGCCTTGTTTCTCTCAAGGCTTAGGAGCACAAGTGAAAACCTAGGCTATGCCCTTGTCGAGCTTGATTCAAAGGCTTTCTCCTACCTAACAATAATAATGATGAAAATTGCCCAAATTATCACATATCACGCCAATATAGAAACACATAGCTTACACATAATAGAAATGTAAAGTAATTTAATTTATTTGTTTTGTCGATAAACATTTAGTAGTCTTAGCAGGCTTAAAAGAAGTCCCATAACTTCACTAAGACTCAAACCATATTTATGCCCTATGCATTCAGCATTTAACAAGACCAATAGTCTTGCATTTGACACACAATTTGAGTATGAATAAAATATGAGTCACGAAACTTGCATGATTACATATAACACAATAAATTTACACAAACATTCAAAGCATGTAACTTACATCTCACCAGCTTATATTTATGAAATTCATAGATCATTTTAAGGAAAATTAAACTAATTGATTTCATGTACTAATATATCTATACATACATATATAGATATATATATGTGTGTGTGTGTGTGTGTGTGTGTGTGTGTGTGTGTGTGTGTTAACTTTGGTAAGACATAGTCCTTAATATCACATTTTTCAGCTAAAGGCACCTATCTACACTCATACCATCTCTCAACGTAGAAAACACAAATTGTTTTCCACATGCAATAACAAAGAAATTTCTAGGTATTGATCTTACAGTTGCATGACAGAAAATTCATCAACAAATCCATAAAATAGTCAAGAATTCAAAAAATAACATCCCTACACCAACATCGTATTTCCATGAAACATTATTCAGATTTACATACGTTCACATAGAACTTTAATTCCATAACTCTCATCTCAGAGAATTAAATGAACAATTTAGAAATAGGGAAAACTAAATTTGGGACTTCAATTTACACCCAACCATAGACCTTCTATAGCCAAAATTACTTACAGCGGTCACCCCCAAGCTAGATCCATGATCTAAGGGGAAATTTTCCTTTCAACATCCTTAGTATGAGGCCATCTTTGAATACATAGAGGATAGGAAATACATATGAAAGTGGGTGGGTTTTCAGCTAGTCAAGCGCAATATAATTCATAGTAATGGGTATTTTATTAGTCGTGTCAGGCACTCAATGAGTGGTTTATCAACCCACAGCAAGCACCTTGTGTGTTTTATCATTTGTGTCAAGCACTCAATGAGTGGTTTATCATCCCACAGAAAGCACCCTTATTCATGTGTTTTATCATTCAACACGAGCACCCTGGGTGGTTTATCAATTGTGTCTAGCACTCAATGAGTGGTTTATTAGCCCACGTCAAGCACCCATCATATTCCCCCTTTTATCCTCTTACTCTTTTGGTCACAATTTTCTCTTTTAGGGAATATCAATCCCTCAAATCATACTCTTTCCATCTTTACTCATGATCTCCGCCAAGAAGAGGTCCAACCCCACATTGTTGTTTATTTCCTTTTTTGTCATTTCCTCGGGGGTCTCTTCATATTCCTTTTGGACTCTTCCTCTTCTTTTTCTCATTATTTGCACCATAAAATTAATTTAAGGTATCAACTAAACCAACTTGGTTTATCTTTCCTATTCCCTCTTAGATCATGGATCTGTGGTTCCACACTTCAGGCCATTACATAAAAACATACTCATTTATAATTTTAGAGCATCATTACATTACAAAATCATGGGGAAAAGTACTAGGGGTGTCACAAACCCCACCCCCTTAAAGGAACACCATCCTCAATGTTCTTATTAGCATGAAAACAAACAAAAACTAAGATTTATACATAGCTCCTACACTTTCTTTATTCATCAGTAAAAATATGGGTACTGGATCCTTATTTTTCATCCATCTCCCAAGTCGCTTCATCAAGTTCAAAGTGTTTGCATTACACCTTGACCTGCTATATCATCCTATTTCAAAGTGTGATTTGTCTCTGATCTAGGATTCACATTGGTTCTATTTGGGACTCTCCCTCTAGTTCCACCTGTAGCACAGACTAGTCAACAACATGATTAGCATCATGAATATATTTCTTAAGCAAGGAAATATGAAAAAAAATAGCTTGCACTGTGGGTGGCAAGGCCAATCTATATGCCTTTGGCCCCACTCTTTCCAAGATCTGAAATGTAGTCTATATTTGGGTGCCAACTTATCAAATGAGCCCATTCTCAATGATATTTTCTTCGGTTTAAGATGGAGATAAACATGTTCTCCCACTTGAAACTATTTTTGTGCTCTTTTCTAATCTGCATAACTTTTCTACCTATCTCAGGATGCCTTTAACTTTTGCCTGACCTTTATAGTTTCTTAATTCCAGTTCTTTCAGCAAATCTAGCCCAATAATTACTCTACTCACTTGATCATCCCAACTAATAGTGGTATTGCATTTTCTACCATAAATTTCCTAAAAGGGACTCATTCCCAATGACCCTTGATAACCATTATTGTATGCAAACTTTACTAATGGTAGGTAGTCTTCCCACTTTCTCAGTTGATGCATCACATACATCCTCAATATTTCTTCCAAGATTATATTTACTCTCTTTGTTTATCCATTAGTATGAGGGGTGGTATGCAATTATGAAGGTGAACTGGGTTCCAAAACCAAAAAACAAGGATTTCGAAAAGTTTGAAGTGAACTTAGCATCCCTATCTGAGATTATATTTTTAGGTATTCCATGTAACCTAAATAATTCTTTCATGAAAATATGGGCTATATCAGTTACTTTATGAGTATTTTTAACAACTATAAAGTGAGTCACCTTGCTCAATTTATCCACCGCGACCATGATGGCTTCATGTTGTCTAGCTATTTTTGGAAAACTTGAGATGAAGTCCATGAATATGACCTCCCATTCCATTCTAGAATTGGGATTGGTTGTTGTGGTCTCGAAGGGTGCCTTCACTCTGTCGTTACTTGTTCACATTCAAAAAAAAATTCAAAGTATTAAGTAATATGTTGGGATGGGGTCCCTTGGGTCTGTTTAAGGTTAGTTATCGAAAATTTTGTATACAGTTTTGTAAAAGATGTGAAATCTCCACGATATGTGGATGCAGAGTGTGTACATGAATAAGAGTCAAAGGGGATTAGCCCCTTATTTTGGGTAAAGTTTTGAGTCGGTTTTGAGATTCACCCATGGTTCGTGAACCATGGCATTGTATTGGAAAGTCTATAAATAGGTGATTCTTAGAGAGTCTAAGCTAAGAGAAGCGAGGACAAGGGAAGTTAATATGGACTAGAATAGTGAGGAAGAAGTGCATCTGTACTATAAAGGATTTGCAGTAGAGTGCATAGAGGCCTAGGAAGAGTCTATAGCTGAATGCGCAAACCCCAACTGATGTGTGTGCGGGGTAGTTTGAGTCTATACTAAAGAATTCTAAGTAATAAAGATCAATTTGAAGTGGAATACTTGCATTTATCTATTATTTAGTTATCTATTATCTGTTTATCGTGTTGATTATTGTTTCATGTGAATTAATGTCTTGTATCCATGTGAATTGGGTTAATTGAACTTAATTTCACTTAATAATATGATCGCATAGGATTTGCGAAGGTTTAGAGTTAATTTGACTTAGATTTAGATCAGAGACATAGGTCTGCGTGACGGAAGATCTAGATCCAAAAAACCCTAGAGGAACTGTTTATGTGTGCAAACTTAGCTTATTGTTATCTTTTGGAATTTAATAATAAAGTAAACCTATTTCATGAAGGATTGGAGGTGATTAGAGCTAACTTTAAGGCTTAGGCTCTAACAAAGGGTAGATCTTTGTGAAGGCTAATCTAGGGTACAGAAAGACATCACAATCGTCTCTAGATGCAGAAACCTGGTTCTTGAATCCCCCCATACTGCTTTCAATGAGACTACAGCCTGTGTTAGGTGGGTTGTTGCGGAAAGGGCTAGTAGTGTAGGGTTTTGTTGGTTGGCACAACTAACTCTGAACCTGGGTCAGGACCCCCCTAAAGACAACAAATGGTTTCATTGTCGAGACCAAGATCTTCTTAAGAGATGAGTGATGCCACATCATTGGAATCTGACTCAAAAAGAGATTGAAAAGTGGTTAGATCAAAAAATTCATGAATTTTCGGCTCAGGAGAATAGTAATCCGCACCTGTCAAAAGCAGATTGGCTAAATAGGTACCTGTATACGGAAGTGTATGATATTTTCTTAGGCTCTTTTCCAAGAGAATTATATTAGTGGTTGGCTAAGTTAGGTGACAACCAAGGAATTTGAAAGCTTGATAATATTATAGTGTGGACTCCCGAATTGGTGCGATGCTTGGAAGAATCTGAAAAAAAAAAAATTATCATGTGGGTTGTCGATCATTGCCTCGATCAAATTTTGGGTGGCTTTGTTACTGAATTTGCAATAGACTAGACAGTCAGCTATAGCGAAGCAAATAGGACATTCTTTAAAGGACCACAAGGTAAGTATTTAAAGTCATTGAATAATTGGATTAAAATGCTATTGTGTGAAAAATGGGTTATGCCTCTACCTTGATGTTTGGAGCTGTGTGAAGCAGTAGATTTTTCAGAAGAAACAAAGGATCGGGCCTAGAATACATTCCGTTGATTAAAGCTCCTTCTAGCAATAACGAGAGGACGGTGCTAAGCTCACCACAGAGTGTAGTTCGGTTAATTAGGAGGGATTTCCACAAGTGCCTCTTCCATCCAGTCCACCTCCACCTCCACCATTCACACCGGTCACACCAACGCCTCCACCTCCTTCATTCAACATGGCGACCTCAATGAAGATGTCAATATTAAAAGGAATAGGAAGCAAAGATCCAGAGAAGTTCTGGTTTGTTGCAAATGTTGTATGGATAGTCCAACAGATCATAGATGATAATATAAAGAAAATGCAGTTGGTTACCGCCTTGCAGGATCGCATGCTAACCTGGTACATTAAGTATTGCGTTGATAATCCTCATGTCTTGCTAGCAGAAACTCAGACATCTTTGAACAAAGAATTTATTAAGCCTAAATAAGAGGCAAAATCAATTATTGAATTTAAGGAGATCCTAATGAAAGTTGAGAAGACACCTTGGGACTTTGATCAGAGGTTGAAGTTCTAGATCAGACAAGCTAACATGCAAATCTTAGATAGCCAACATCACGACTAGTTTATTGCATCGCTTTTCTGCATTTAAGAATTTCTTTTTCACAGCAGAAGATAGAAATGAAAGTGGAAGCCTTGGATATCGCGATGAGGATGCATACATCACCTAATCAGTATACAAACCCAGAGGTATAATATATCCACTCGAAGTTAGCGAGCGTACACCTAGAATTACAAAGTTTGAAGAAATAAAAAGAGACTAAACCAGAAGTGCACATAGAAGTATGGTGTTTGAAGTGTAAAGGTCAGGTTCATGATAAGAACCACTACCCAGTATATCAAAATTTTCTAATAAGAGGGGGACCAATCCCTTTAAAACCAGAAGTTGGGCTTAGTAAGAGAGGTTCGCTATGGTACGCTATATGTCAGGTGCATGGAAAACATGTGATAGAGAACTATCATTTGCTACAGAAGTATGTTTAGATGCCTCGACAACTGTTCTAAAAATTATGTAGCTTGCTAGGACATGATTAGCACCATTGCCAAAGTTGTGAACTAATGATGGAAAGAATCGTTGCTTATCGAATGAAACCAGAAACTCAACCTTAAGATTAGGTTGTTGCAATAGTACGTGGAGAAGTTCAAGGTTGAGGAAGAGGGAGAGGGGGCAGACCTAATAGAGGTCATGGACAGGTAATTTGCTATAACTCTGTTGAACCAAGGCACTTCATGCGATATTTTCCAAATCATACATGTCCCTCATGTCAGTATTGTAGATAGTTGGATCATGTCATAGAAGAATTTCCAATTTTACTAGCAAAGATGCAAGAAAGGAAAGCACAGCCTATGCAAAATATGCAAATGATGAGAGCAGAAACGCACGAGGAAGATCACAGTGTTAAAATAGTCAACAAAATGGGTATGGCGACTAGAGAATATAAAGGGAAGCAGTTGGAAGATGAAGGATAGGTGTGAAAGGATCCTGAAAAAGAGGTCACTTTTGATCTCAATAAGGATAAGGAAACTTTTATGGAAGCCAAGAAAATCTTCGTGGAAGCTTCGACCTTAGGAATCAAGGGAGTAAAAATGGAACCCACTGCTACACAAGAAGTAGACCCCTCAGTGCTAGCCACATTCTTGGAAACTTGTATGAAGTTTCTACATGACAAAAAGGTTATTGAAGGGATGTAGGAACTCATAGATAAGTGTGAAATTAAAGAAAAGGCTCCTACGGGTCAGCGCCATGTGAGAAAGGTGGGAAAACACAAGATAAGAACTAGGTGTGAAATAAGACTCACTGCACAGATAGGTGAGTAGGAAATGGATCAAGTTATTTTGGACTTAAGATTTGATGGTAATGTTTTACCAAAATAGACCTGGGAAGGAATGGAGAGATCTATGCTATAGTGGTCTCCTATACAATTGCACATGGAAAACCAACAAAAGATCATTCCAATGGGACGATTGTATGGAGTAACTGTGGATATTGAAGGGGCAAGTGCTTTAACCAACTTTAAAGTCATTGAAATGATGGATGATAGTAATCCCTATCCTGTGCTACTCGAAATTGATTGGGAATTTGACATGGGTGCCGTAATTAACTTGAAGAAAAGAAAGATGACCTTTGAAAGAAAAACACTTATAGTTGTTGTACTACTAGATCATGCAGAAGGTGCGTGCTATAGAGAACTAGTCTAAGATTTTGTAGAGGAAGATGATGACCTAGATCAGATCTATAAGATCACCACGCGGGATGAGGACTAGATAAATCCTACGGCGAATGGGCAGATTACTTTGGATAAGCACATCTCATGTACCTCTAACTTAGATGATGAGTTAGAATGATGGAAAAAGCATCTACATGAAGTGTCCATGCTACGTTGTATATGTTGTCTAAATCTGTGTGTTGTGTTTCAACTGAGATGAGGAGACTTCCCTATTATGATGGATTAAATGAGGTTGACTTGTGTCTGGATGAATTTGAGCATGAGGTCCCTGAAGGCCATCAGTTCCAACCATTAGAGTTAGCATTTCCTGCTACACCCACCCGTTGGTGGGTTACACATAAAGAAAAATTTTCAAGATGGCGCAAGTGTTGCAGAATGATGAAGTTAAGATTTGGGCCAATAAACACTAGAATAACGGAGAAATAAACTGGTAGGGATGATCCACATGATCACTAGGCGAAGTGGATGAAGGTTTGGAGAACAAAGCCACAAGAAGAATGGGTATATATGTTTTTCCATACTTTAGATACCATCCCTATGGACTAGTATACATAGACAGAGCTCCACCATGGAACAGTTGAATGGGACATTCTGCGCAAAGTTTTCTTACTAACCTTTAGCTTCGAGGATGTATTTGGTAGCATCAGCGAAGCACTTCAAGAAATTAAAGCCGATATATTCAGAACGCCAAAGGAACCCATGGCATGGACTCAACCGGATTGGAATGCTCAATTGTGCCATGCATTGGAATGTTATAATGTAACAGCAAAGGAAGAGGAGGATGATCCATGGAATGTTAATATCCCAAAAATAGAAGGAAAATGCATGATTGAAGGACCAGCATTCGAAACCCCAGATATCTCCATGTCGTTGAAAACAAAGCAGGTAAACACAGGCTCTAAAGATGAACCGAAGTTTGTAAAGATAGGCAACGATTGGGACAAAGATATGATGGACAAATTTGTTGAACTACTGCGTGAATACCAAGACTTTTTCTCGATTAAGTTCTCATATCTCAAGGGGATAATCGGAAATTTAGGCATTATGAAGATTATGTTGAAGCCAGATGCAAAGCCTATCAAGCATAGACCCTATCAGCTAAACCCAAATTACAAGGAGAAGGTGCGCCAAGAACTCATAAGATGCTCGAAGCTGGAATTATAGAACCTATCGAAGAGTCTGATTGGGTAGGTCTGGTGGTGGTCCAAGAAAAGAAGAAAAAGAGAAATATAATTATTTGTGTAGATCTACGAAAGCTTAATGATGCCTGTGTTCATGACCCCTTTCTGACACTATTTACAAATGAGGTATTAGACAATGTGGGCAGCCAGGAAGCATACTCATTTACCAATGGATTTTCTAGGTACCATCAAATAAAGATCACGCTAGAGGACCAAAGCAAAACCACCTTCACGACGGAGTGTGGATGTTTCCAATATACAGTAATTCCATTTAGATTAAATAATGCACCTTCGATTTTTTCTAAAGTGGTCATCACGATGTTCAAGGAATTTATTCACAAGTTTCTAGAAGTCTACTTTGATGATTTGACTGCCTTCGACTTAGTAAAGAAACATGTTGAAAGTCTTCTCGTGATGCTAGATATGTGTCGTAGGTATCAGATCATGCTAAACCTCAAAAAATTTATATTTTGTGTACCTTTTGGGGTGTTGCTGGGTCATGTGGTATGTAAGCAAGGACTGATGGTTGACCTTGCGAAGATAGTTGGTATTGTGAACCTAGAGGCACCTAAGAATGTTAAGCGACCCAACATAACATTGGGACATATGGGATACTATAGAAAGTTTATTAAAGCATATGCTCAGATCACCACGCCAATGGAAAAACTGCTCAAGAAGGATGTGACATTCTGTTGGGATGAGGAATGTCAGCACAACTTAGGTGTACTAAAGGAAATGATGGTGACCATGCCAATCCTAGTATTTCCCGATTGGAAGGAGTTTCATGTGCATGTGGACGCTTCTAGCATTGAGTTAGGAGCAATATTGACACAGGCTAGAGAGGGAGAGATAGATCATCTTATCGCCTTCATTAGTAGGAAATTATCAAAAGCAAAGAAGAACTACTCCAACAGAGCACAAAGGGCTAGCGATGGTCTATGCGCTAAAGAAGTTCAGGAACTATTTTCTAGGAAAACACTTTAAGATGTATACTGACCACTCCACATTCCGATACCTAGATAATAAGATTGTGTTGGGGGGGAGATATGCATATGGCTATTAGTTTTTTAGGAATGTGATTTTGAGATAATTGTGAAGTATGGCAGGTTGAATGTAGGTCCAGACCATCTATGGCTATTAGTTTTTCAGGAATGTGATTTTGAGATAATTGTGAAGTCTAGTAGGTTGAATGTAGGATTGACACAGGGGAAGAACCACATAGTTTGGAAGAGGAGTTGTCGGATGTGTAGCTCTTTGTAGTATGAGTCACAGATGATCATTTTGCATACATTATTCTGTTCTTGACAATGGGATCATCTCCCGGAGGATATTCAGTGCAGCAAAGGAAGGAATTAGTGGTGCACGCAATGGACTTTTCGGTGATTGTGGGGCACTTGTATAAGATGGGAACATATGAGATACTATGAAGGTATGTTCCTGAATTTGAACGTACTAGTATCCTTGTTGAAGCTCATGGAGGAGTCGCGGGAGGACATTATGTAGGAAGAGTGACCGCGCAGACGATTTTGTGCACTAGATTATGGTGGCCGACATTGCATAAGGATTTGAGGGAATATTGTAAAGCATGCGATGCACGTCAGAGGACTGGAAAATCTTTGTGGTGAGATGAATTCCCATTGCAATATCATGTAATGTTGCAAGATTTTATCAAATGGGCAATTGACTTTACTGGCCTGATATATCCACCAGGAAAGAAGACAAGAGCGCAGTACATCATCACTACAACGGAATACCTGACCAAGTGGGCTGAAGCGTAGCCAATAAAATATTGTACAGCTGTTACAGCCACTAAGTTTTTGTTCGAGTATGTGTTAACATGGTTTGGGTGCTAAAAAGAGTTAATAAGAAATAGAGGTACGCACTTTATTAATGAAATAATCAACATAATGACGAAGGAATTTTAGGTGTACGATCAGAAGAGCACACCCTATCACCAACAGGAAAATGGTATGGTGGAAGCATTTAACAAAATTTTGGAGAATGCGCTGACTAAGATATGCAACGTGAAGGGAAATGGTTGGGATGTGCTTGTGCCTACATTGTTATGGACGTATCAAACTACTTGTAAGAAGTTGACTGGTTGGACCCCATTCAGGCTAGTCTATGGGATCAAAGCAATTATTCCTTTGGAGTATATTGTGCCAATCCTACGTATAGTGATGCTAATAGAAATGGCAGATTGTGAGACACTGGAGGAGCATCTCGAGCAGATGATGGAGTTAGAATAAGATCATCTTTTGGTAGGATTTCATCAACAAGCATAAAAGGAACAAGAGAAGGCATGGCATGATCGCCATATCAAGCTGCACACATTCAAGGCAAATGATCTGGTGCTTCTATATGACATTAAGTTCACTAAGTTCCCAGGAAAGTTTAAAATGCACTGGTTGGGGCCTTATGTCATCAAGGAGATCATAGATGGTGGCACTGTCCAGCTTGCGAAGCTGAATGGTGAACCTTTTCCTGGTAGAGTGAATGGGAGTCATCTGAAATTATATACATGGAATCCTGCCTCCTCGCAATGACTATATGGATGCATAAGAGTCTTAATGCTCCAGGTAGTTGCAAGGGAGAACGGGATGGTAAACTACACTGCCCAGTGGAAAGCAGAAAGAAGCAAGGGGATTGCGCAACATAAAGAGATGTGCCAAAATGAGATGTGCCAATAGAACTACGCCATAGATGATAATGTTGTACAGGTGGGCCTGGAGATAACCATTGAAGTTACTATTCATGATTTAAGGGCTAAAAGGTGATTAATGTAGAACTTCTTGCAAATTCTCTACAAATATACCTCTAAGATCTATGTAGAAAACTTGACTCTAGATTAACTTGATAATGCAATATATAAAGCAAAATACTATAATCTACTTCTACTAACAAACTTGTGGAAGCTTAAAGATCGAGATGAACCAGAGTTGAACACATATAACCATAAGAATAAGAATCAAAGCACATGAAACATAGAAAATTCTCAGGGGAAAGCCTCAGCTAAAAACCCCACTATTTGTATTATCATACAAGTTGAAATATATTAGGATTACACAAAGCGTTAGCTCTCACAGTGCTCTCAGTACAATCCTCCTGGATGCTCACAGGCAAACTTGGCTTCTCACAAGCCTTCCTCTCTACCATCCAAGCTCCTATTTCCTTGCGTAGTTTCTCAGGTGATCCTCCTGTTACCAAGTGGAAGACTGATCACTCACGTTGATCCTACACCTTGTCAGAACTGTACAATCCTCAAGGAACCTTTTTCCTTTTGCATGGATGAGTTTCCTTTATAGGAAAACACATGCAACTGATAGTAACTTGTCCTTGACATTTAGCTCCACTGGGTCTTTCTCAGAATAGACATGCATGAGTTTCTGATGAGGGAATCTTCAGTTATCTGGAGTACACTAGTTGAGTGCATGCATGCATCAACTGACTAATAACTCACAATTAGTTCCTCAAACAGTTTGGAACTAATTTAACTAGAATTAACTCAGTAAACTGAGTTAACTAATTACAACTCAAATATAATTCAATCTTATCTCCTTAATTAAGGGATAATTATTGCATTACTTCAGAAAGACTTCTAACTTGAATTTCTCCAACTAATTAATCCATAATGAATTAATTAATTAATTCCAAGCAGCTAGTGAGACTAAATTCGAAATTTATTTCAAGGACAAATTAAAATTGGAATATTCTGGATTCTATTTTTATCATTTCTTGTTGCTATTTTCAGCACTCCCTCTCAACAAGAAAGGAATTCAACTCAATTCTAATCCTGAACCTTTGGAATGTTCTGCATGCAACACTTCTCTCTAGTGTTGTTGCTCCAACAACTCCAAAAACAAAAAAACATCCAACCTAAATCAGTATGATGCATCTTGCATAAAATTCTTTGACTACTATTGCCTCTGTCAACTAAACACTTTGCGTTTCAACTGACTTTGTCTTTCTACACTGTTGTCAATCCTTCTCTGCGCTCTTCAATATCTTACTACTCTAGCCTCTATCACTTTGATCTCTAAGTACATCAATACCATTGATTCCTCCCACTACTATGTTCTTTGGGCTCCCGTAGCAAAGTACGATCCATGAGATAAAACCTCTCAATGGATCCTACCCAATTTCAACCTTCTTGAGACTATCACTTCACATCACCCACCTCGCACCGGGAGGTATGGCTGCATATAATCCCTCTGCCCACTTCTCCAATTATGGCTCCTCCACAATTGTTTGAGACTTCTTCTGGGACTGCATGTTGAGAGGTAATTTACTCTCCCTCTCAACCACCAAGTCTCTAACATTTTCCTTTCTCCTCAAGGCTTTGCATGCATCTTGAACCTCAAGAGAATACAGGTCCTTAAATCATGATCTGATCTGATTCACCTATCTCGTGGTGATGTGTTTAAGGAACGCCTTTCCTTTACTAAAGACAACATCATAGCCCTTGCCCTCCAACATTGCAACTGACACCAAGTTCTTCTTTATTCCAAGCACATACTTCACATTTGTGATGAGCCCCAGAAATGGGTAATTATATGGGCTCATTTTGCCTCTTATTTCGACTTAATCCACCATTCTCATTATTTTATTGCATGTTTTTGAATATATTTATGCTAATAGAGTAAATTGGGTTAGTTACTTTGCCATGTAGTCTAATGTGTGTTTTATATATATTTTTGGCCAATTTTGGACAAAGTCAAGGGATTTATGAGCAAATGGTAGCCAAAACTCGAGGAAAATAGGGAAGAGGATTTGTAGGGGGGGTTTCTCCTTCATTTATGAGCCCTTTCCTTAAATCCTCCATCAGCAACTCATAGCACAAAGGTCCACATCGATGATTCCAAGGGGCAGCCGATTAAGTAAAAGAAGGACTATTGTTTATCTCCAGTCCTAAGAAGCCGAGTTCCTAGATTTTAGGAGGAATGTTGAAGGACTCCATTTGTATAAATAAGGAGGCTTAGAGCCTCAGTAGGTTAGCCAGTTATTAGTATATTTTCACACTTTTGTGCAGCATTGTGTTCAGCTCATTTTCGAGTTCCTTTTTTAGAACAGTTTATGTAATGTGACTGTTATTTTTGATAATGAAGATGAAACAGTTTTTGACCCAACATTGATCTCTTTCAGATGGCTAAATATTTTGGGTTAGGGCCCAACCCAAGCTGTCCAGCACCTCCTATTGTGTACTTATATGTTTTTGCTTCAGTTCATGAATTAATTTCTGTTGCATAGATTCATTTTACTTTGTTAGACTAGGTTGTTTTTTATGGTTAACATAGTTGTTTTTGTTTTAGTTGCTCAAGTAGGTTACTACAGTGACAGAATAAGATTCAAAAAGGCCAACAGTAGGCCCTAATCTCCTTTCTCCCTTCCTAGGACTATGATTTGAGGTCAAGGCACTTCTACTGCCACCAAAAACATAGTTTTTGCTCTTCCATGCAACTGCTAGTGTGATAACTTGATTTGGAAAGATTGATATATTGGTTTAGATTCAGTTGCTTACATCATTTCCTGTTGTTTTACCATAGTTATCTCCACATGCTTTTCTGTTCACAAGTTACTGTTCAGCATTTTCTGTTCTTAGGTAAGAAATTAGGTCAAGCTAGAAAAAGTTTTGATTTCATGGTATAGTTAGTTCTTTCTTCGCTCAGTTTGGATAAGTAAATGTGCAGATCCCATGTAGGACATCTTAGCTCACCATACATCCATAAAACAGCTAGCACTAGCTCACTCCTCATAGATTTCCCAAGTCATTCGCAACATTTCACCAATCTGCCCTAACTTCTACGTTTTTCTCCATAAGCTCTTTTCTTTCCATTTGAACAAATCCAACCATCACGTTCATTCTTGATCTTCCTTGATAAGTTCTAGACACCTCAACACCTTCATATAGCCTTCAGTTCCCCTTTCCCATCATTTTTCCACCTTCAAAACTGCAAAAATAACTCTCTGCCTCCTCTTGTAGATCCTCCTATAGATCCCCTACAGCCTCTTGTAGAATTTCTTGTGAGTGGTTTTTTGAAGTTCGATCACTATGAAAGTATTTAGAAGGGTACTAGGGGCTTCTTAGGACCTCCCACACCTTCCTCCACATCTGCAACAACCATCTCCACCTTCCTTCGCCACCAAACCTCTACACAATCCCAACCAGACAAATCACAAGCATATTAATTTCACATAAAAACACTCAAAAGCACAAAAGATGTTTTCTTCTCATTTATTTTTAGAAGTAGCTTGAATAAATTCAATTTACCTTTTCAGTAGTCAATAGCACTCATTCCATCAGTTTCCATCTCTTTTCTTGCAAAAGTAGGGTTAATAAGTAAATTAGGGTTTGCTAGGGTTTGTTAAGGTTTACGTTACATTTCAGTTTTCCTTCTCTTTCTACAAATAGAATAGCCTTTGTAGCATTAGCTCTCTTTCATCAGAGTTAAAAGCTTCTTCTGAGAACTCATAGGAGTTGGCTTGGGCTCATTAGTGATCTTGCGCCAACTAACCAAGTGACAGCTTGCAATAAGAGCTAGTACTTGTACATGCAGCACCGCCGCTTCCAAGTTTGTTACGAACTACCGAATTGATAAAAGTAAAGAAGGAAGCCCCAAGAGTTGCAGCATTATTGCTGCAATACTGGTGCTCACCATATTTTTGGCGCCGTTGCCGAGGAAGCGTCAGATTATTTCGTGATTATTGCTTTTCTTCTATTTTCTACTGCAACATTTTGCTAAGTAGTTTATTTCAGCAAAAGTAGAGTAGTTATTTCATTTCAATTCTGCAAGAGTAGAAAAGGCATTTCCTTCTTTCATTTCAATTCTGCAATTTCCATTTCTGCAAAAGTAGATTAGGCATTTTCCTGCTTTCATTTCAATTCTGCAATTTCCATTTTAGCAAGAGTAGATTAGTTATTTCCTGCTTTCATTTCAATTCTGCAATTTCCATTTCAGCAAGAGTAGATTAGTCATTTCCCGCTTTCATTTCAATTCTGCAATTTCTATTTCAACAAGAGTAGATTAGTCATTTCTTGTTTTCATTTCAATTCTGCAATTTCCATTCTAGCAAAGTAGATTAGTCATTTCCTTGCTTTCATTTCAATTCTGCAATTTCATTTCAGCAAGTTCATTTCAGTTAGTTGCAATTTGTTGTTCAATCCATTTCAGTTTTGCTGGTACAAAACAAAAAAACAAAACAAAACAAACAAAAAAACAAAAACAAAATAAAACAAAAATCACCCAAAAAGAGATTTCCTTTCATGCCTCGTAGGAACAGAGACAATTTAGGAAAATTCCTACCCAACACCCCCACCACATCACTAAGTCAACCTTCTCTCTTCTTCGATGACAGTGATCTAGAAGAACCTATAGGTGAAACACAATAAATATACAAAGATCCTATAGCAAAAGAAGAGCAAGAAACCATTCCTCCTGAGACCATGGCTACAAACAGAAATGTTAGAGGAAATGGGGAGAGAGTAGAAGGTACCTTTCCTATCCGAGAGACCAATGGGGACACTAAACTGAAAAACATAAGTCCTTCAGCCTTACCCCACTTCCATGGATTCACTACCAAAGATCCTAATACCTTCTTGTTTGAATTTGTTGTTCTCTATCAAACCTATGACTATGCAGAAGATGAGCAGAAGTTGAAACTATTTCCTTCTACCCTCAAGGATGCGGAATTGCACTAGTTCATGGGGTTACCTGGCAACAACATCACAATTTGGGCTCAGATGCAGCAAGCCTTTAACAACAAATACTGGGACTACTGTATATCAAAGGATACCAAGGAAGAGATTTTCCAAATGACCATGGGAAGCAAAGAATCCTTAGAAGACTATGAAGATAGGTTTCAGCTTAGTTATAAAAGGGCCAGATGCACACTTGACCCCGAATCTTTGAAGTTGGTCCTACTCAGAGGGGTCTCGAAAGACCTTCTAGACACCCTCCATTTGCTGGCTAGGGGAGACATCTACCAACTACCTTATGATGACATAAAGACTATGTTTCAAAAAGAGAGGTAGGGGAAGTCAACCTTTAGCCAGTACATCCTCATCCAATGCATCTCTTAGAAGTGAATTTGAGAATCAGCTGGAAGATTTTCAAGAGCAAGATGAGGCAAACTTTTGCCATGCAAATGGATACCTTGCATATCAAAAGAAAATAAGAGGAAGCAGAGAGGGCTTTGGCCATTTTTTGTCCTAGGTGCACCAGAAGGCATCCTAGGAATGAATGTCCATTAAACTCTATAGAAGTGTGTTTAGTCTGTGAAGAAGACCATTGTATGAATCAATGCCCTTCCTTGCCCGGACTTAAAGCTACATACCAAGGGATCGAAGGAGCCACTGAGCCACTCTATTTCATGAACCAAAGGAGGCCACATGGGCCTAGACCTCACCAGCAAGGAATGCAAGGGACATCCCAGACATATTACAACCCCAATCAAGCCACTTCCATGCCTTCTTGGGGTCCCCCTACTCATCCTTCCTGGTCCACACCCCCCCCCCTTGGTCATATCCATCTCAATACCATGCTCAACTAGTTTCTCATTCGTTTCACTCTTATGCTCAACCACAACCTCAGTGGAATGCACCTCATCAGGGGCTGAGGCCCCAGTACAACTCTCCTCCTGCTCTTTTTCCTCCACCACCTGCTCAACCACAACCATTGCCTCTTTCTCCACCAAGGCAACCTCAAATCCCTGCTCAACTGAACCCAAACCCAAATAACAGACAGGCCCAGTAGATATATAGTGGGGAAACATCATGCCCAACCTATGTTGTGGAGATTCAGGAGATTAACCTACGATCTAGGAAGGTTCTCCCAGATAACCAACCTCACCCTAAGGAGGATGAGGAAGAAAAATAGGAAAGTGAACCAAAGGTCATTGCCCCCTTTCTTGAGAGATTAACTGGAACCACACAACCGACCCCAGAAGAAACTAAACTTCTGTGAGAACTAAAATAGTTATGTGTAAAGATACCACTTCTTCAATCCATAAAGGATGTGCCTATATACAACAAAATGATCAAGGAGAAGTGCTTCACGCACCCAGGCAGGTGCAAGAGAGATGCCCCAAATATCAATGTCACAGGACAGTTGTCTGATCTTATATTGGGGCAGGTAATCTATCCGAAATATCTAGTCCCTAGAAGTCATGTAGTCGATGTCCACATCAATGGCATCGTAATCCCACATACCCTAATTGATCTAGGGGTTGTCATTAATGTGATGACGAAGGACACTATGATCAAGCTCAACCTTCAGGGCTCCCTGAGAAATACCACAACAGTACTACAGTTAGCAGACTTCTCCACCGTGACCCCTGAAGGGATTGTGGAAGATGTAATGGTCTCCATCGATTCTTTGGAGTACCCTATTGGTTTCCTAGTTCTCCAACCAAAGGCAAAGCTTACTGTGTATCCTCTTCTTGGGAAGACCCTGGTTGGCTACTGCAGATGCCTGCAACAGTTGTCGAGCAAGGAACATGACAATCAAGAATGGGCATATGTCCAAGCAGCTAGTCCTATATCCTCCTACCCAACCTTTGTTATAACATGATTTACCTCTCTGGTTGGTGGAGGAAGATGACGATGAAGTCTATTCCGCACCACTGTGTGTAGTAGAAGCTACCATGGGGGGGGGAGACCCACAAACTGAGGATGATCTCATTGAAAAATTGATTCAGAATCCACCCCCCAGTGTGTTGCCATTAGAAGAACTGGTGGAAGAAACCCAAGCCAATCCTTTAGTTGATCTTTGTGTGGCTGAACCAACCTCTCTCCGAGTTAAGAATGTGGAATTTGGCCCAAAAATAACCTTGAAGATCAACTCATCCCTATCCACCTCTCAGGAGGAAGAACTATGTAGCTTATTGAGAAACCACTTGGATGCTTTTGCTTGGAGCTATAAGGAGATGAAGGGAGTCCACCCTTCAGTCTGTACTCATCACCTTTACATTAATGAATATTGCAAACGAATCAGGTAGCCTCAAAGGAGGATGAATCCAGCCCTTAAGTACATTGTCAAAGAAGAACTGCATAAATTGTTGGATGCAGGATTCATCTACCCTATCCTTGACAGCGGATGGGTTTCTCCTTTTGGTGATAATGCCAAAGAAAAACAGGAAGTGGAGAATCTATGTCGATTATTGGGAGCTAAACAAGGCCACCAAGAAGGACCATTTCCCTTTGCCTTTTATAGATCAAGTGTTAGATGGCATGGCAGGGAAGAATTTATTCTCCTTCCTAGATGGGTTTAGCGGGTACAACCAGACCCAAATCAGCCTGAATGACCAAGATAAGACCACTTTCACTTGTCCTTGGGGTACCTTTGCATATCGAGTCCTTCGTTTTGGGTTGTGCAATGCTCCCGCCACTTTCCAGAGAGTAGTATTGAGTATATTTGTTGAATTGGTTCATAATTCAGTGGAAATCTATATGGATGACTTTACCCCTTATGGTTCTGACTTCTAGGAAGCTTTATCTAACCCGGGAAAGATTTTGAACAAGTGTATTGAAATGAACCTATCCCTCAGTCCTAAAAAATGTGAATTCGTGATGAATGAAGGGACCGTGCTAGTCATGCAATTTCTCAGCAAGGATTTCAGGTGGACCCCAACAAAATTGCCATCATCCAAAGGGTCCCACCTCCTCAAAAGGTAAGAGATGTTCGAAGTTTCCTAGGTTTAGCAGGGTATTATTAGAAGATTCATTAAGGATTTCAGTAAGCTAGCCTCTCCATTGTTTGGCCTTTTAGGAAAAGATGTCGAGTTCATATGGACTGACAAATGTCAAGAGGCTCCGAATACCTTGAAAAGTAAATTGGTAACTGCCCCAATCTCGAGAGGTCCAAACTAGGCCCTACCTTTCCACATTCATATAGATGCCTCGAACGAAGCGATACGAGCAGCCTTAGGGAAAATTGATGAGAAGTTGTCTTATGCCATATATTTTTTAAGTAAAAACTTGTCCAAGGCAGAATTAAACTACACGGTAACCGAAAAGGAGCTCCTAGCTGTAGTCCATTCCCTAAATAAGTTCAGACACTACATCACCGGCTATCAAACATTTGTACACACTAAGCATGCTGCAATTAGGTATTTAATGAACAAACCATATGTAAATGCTCATATTATTAGATGGTTACTTTTATTGCAGCAATTTGAT
Source organism: Pinus taeda (assembly GCA_000404065.3). NCBI lineage: Eukaryota > Viridiplantae > Streptophyta > Pinopsida > Pinales > Pinaceae > Pinus > Pinus taeda. Next base: position 118,164 of record APFE030401774.1, on the reverse strand, counting down.
TTAACCATTGTTGATAAGCCGAGTAAGGAAAATGTTGTTGCTAATTTTTTGTCTAGAATAGATCTACCTACAGGTGAAGAAGGAATGGTGGATGATCAAATGCCAAATGAACACCTATTTTCTATCTCAGTACTCTCTCCATGGTTTGTTGATATAGCAAATTACTTGGTTTCAGCACAGTTCCCGCCACACCTGTCCTCAAAAGAGAAGAGAAAGATTGTAAGAAAAAGTAACCCTTTCACCTGGATTAGGGGAAATCTCTTCAAACTTGGCCTAGATCAGGTTTTGAGGAGATGTTTCAGGGAGGAGGAAGTTTTTGACATTATCCTAACCTGTCATGATGGGCCCTGTGGGGGCCATTTTGCAGCAAAGAGGATTGCCTTCAAAATCCTGCCAGCAGGTTACTATTTGCCCACTCTTCATCAAGATGTAAGGAGATGTATTAGCCAAAGTGACTGATGTCAAAGGATGGAGAGATCTACTCCAGGGGATGAGATGCCCCTACAACCTCAAGTGACTTTCGAGCCATTTGAGAAGTGGAGCACGGAATTTGTGGGTCCTGTCAACCCTCCTTCAAAACAGAAATATTACATCATTATGTGCACTGATTATCTGAAAAAATGGGTAGAAACAAAGGTGATCAAGGCAGCAACAGAAGAAAAAGTAGCTGAGTTTTTGAGAGAGAATATCTTCTACAAGTTTGGCTATCCAAGAGAATTAGTCACATATCAAGGGAGTCAATTTACCTCCAATCTGATTGAAGACCTACTCACACAACACAAAATTAAGCACAGAACTTCCACCCCTTATCATCCATAAGCAAATGGACAGGTGGAAGTCACTAACAAAGCTTTGGAAGGAATTTTGACTAAGGTAGTAAGCAGCAGCAGCAAAGATTGGGCAGATCGATTGGTTAAGGCCACCTGGGCCTATAACACCACCTAGAAAACCACCACAGGGTTCACACCCTATGAGATGGTCTATGTGAAGAAGGCTTTGCTATCAATAGAATTTGAATATAACACACCAAGGGTGGCAGCTTAGCTGGACCTAGATCTCAACCATGCACAAAAGGAAAGGTTACTTCAGCTAAATAGATTGGATGAATAGAGATTGCAGGCCCTTCTCCACTCAGAGATAGTCCAGCTTCAAAGAGAAATATGGCATGACAGACACCTCAAAGAGAAACAATTCCAAGAAGGAGATTGGGCACTGTTGTATGATTCAAGGTATAAAGATTTTAAGGGAAAACTGAGGACAAGATGGTTGGGACTGTGCATAGTAGAAAAGTGCAATGACAATGGTTCAGTTTTGATCCAGACCATCGATGAAGAAGCCATCCCCATGCTCATCAATGGGCATAGGTTGAAGATCTACAGGAAGACCCTCTCCAAGCAAGAATTCATTGAGAATCAAAGTAAAACAGTGTTGGTGATGGAGAAAGTCTCTGCCTCCACTCCACCCACACCCTACAAAAAAAAGGAGAAAAAAAACAAGAAAAAACCATAAAAGAAAAAAGAATAAAAGATCCCTGGGTGAAAACCTCCTGGAGGTGCCCCAACTGTCTCAAAAAAAAAAAGAGAAATAGAAAAACAGAGAAAAAAAAAAAACAGAAATAGAAAATTAACTTTTTTTTTAATGCTTTGTAGATGGCAGGAGGGCCACAGAAGGAAAAGGGACATGTCTAGGAAGATTACACCCCTGATATATCATTTCTCCATCACCATCATCTTTCCCCAATCCCTGATCTCACTTATTCTAGAAATTATGCATCCTACAGGAAGCTCTGTGCATTCTACAGAAGGCTCCTGTAGAAATCATAGAGAGCTCGAAATCAAGTTCAGAAAAGGATCAGAGGGCTAGAAATTTGTTCAAAAGGCCTGTGGACCTCCCTGCCACCATTCATCCTCCTAACTCTCCATTCCATACCTACATTGAATTTCCACTCACTTCTTTCCTCCCTACACAGAAAATATAGAATCCTATTTCTTTTGTTTAAAAAAAAAATGAAGAATAAACAAGCAGCACCCGGAACTTAACGCTTACCTAGTGCATGCCAGCTACTTTTCCTTCTCCCTCAAAACCTTCCTCAGCTATCTCTCCAGTCCCTGATCAAGCCTTAGCCAAAGTTTTAGAGGGAGAACCAATTACAGGAAATCCTACAGGATTCCTGTAACAGCTAATCCCCTTAAAAATCGAGCTCCAGAGGTAGGGTCAATGCAGCCACAGATGATAAAACACACAAGGAATCGGCCCTAATCAAAGATCACCAGCATGAGGTAGCCAAGCCACTAGTTCAAAAGCCACGAGTGCCAACATCAGCAACAATCCATGAACAGAGTGCCAAAGTCTGAGCATGCAACAGCACGGTAGCGACTAACAGGTAAGTGACGAAACCCATTCCTTTATTCCATGAGTATAATTTAGAAACTGCATGAACCATTAAGATGGTCATGATTAAATGAAATCAGTGACCAGCTAACTGGCCACCCTCGTCTAGTTCAAACAGAACCCCTCGTCCAGTTTAAATAGCACCTCGTCCAATTCAAACAACGCTCAGTGGGTGAAATCAGCACGTGTGTTCAATCAACTCAGGAAGAAAAACTCAAAACAGGTAGTGGTGGCGGCGTATAGCAGGAATGATGGAAGGGAGTGCAGGCAAGCAGTATGAAGTATCATAATCGCACTGGAGTAAGGACCAACGGTTCGGATGAAGGCAACATACCCTTCCTACCACCTCACCTCGTCACCGCAGAACACACTCGTAATCTCCCTTAAGTTTAAGTACGTTGTAGTCGATGCCTTCATCTCCTTTGCTTTCATCTGCATCTTTGTGCTCTTGACTGCAACAACCTACCTACCACCTTCAGAACCTTGAATCAGTAGCTCTCTGTCAGTTTCAAAACCGTTCCGCTTATCAGGCTTCTACAGGAGCATTATCGCACTCTACAGGAGCGGAAAACACAGTCCTACAGGAGACCTTCTACAAGAGGGCCAATGAGCAGCATCGCAGAGGAAAATTCAGGATTTTTTATGCCAAATTCAAGCTCAAAAAGGTAGGCTCAGTAAAACCCACTCTACATTTCATATATCTACAAAAGGTTGTGGATTTGAAGCGAAGTACCAAGTTAAAAAGAAAGGAAAAGTGAGAACAGAAGTTTGCTTGTGTTTTTTAGAAATATATAAAGTTTCTCCATTTACTCTTTGAGCCGAAATTCTATCCCTTTCTCCTCCGTGGTATTCTGCTGCGTAAAGAAAGGATGCAACCATAGGAAATTAATTCTGTAAAACAGTGAATTTGCATTGGGTGGTCTGCTTACTTTGTGAAAAGAAAAAACATTGTCTTGTATACTCTCTGTTTTTTAAAAGATATTGTTTCCCTCAAACAAACCAAGAAGCAAATTAAGTTTGAGAATAGAGTTTGAAGGGAAGGAAAATTGCAAATTACTTTTGTTAAAAAGGAATAACATGAAAAATTCTCTCTCTGGTTCCAAAAAGAAACCCTCAGTTGTTCCTCTATTTTCGGGTTTGAAAATTTGTTGCCTTCTTCCTCACCTGAAACATTCCAGCAGTCTCTGAACAACGTGATAGGGGGTTTTATGAGGAAGGAGCCTCTAAATTCCACCAAACTACATGAACACCCAGAAGTGGTAGCCCTCTTTACCAGGGAAAATTGGATGCCTTTCTTTGAAAAATTTCACGGGTATGATGAGGACGTCACAAAGGAATTTTTATTGTCTTTAAAACCCCACTCAAAACCCATGCTACAATCAGTTTCAGGGGTCTAACCATAGAACTTACACCAGATTTCATCAGCAGAATTACAAGTCTCCCACTTGGGCTCCCTTGGAGCAAAAAAGAAAAACCACTAGGACAGGTTGCTAAGAAGACCTTTTTCCAGCCCAATGAACATCCTATGGAGGATAAGAATGGGATCAAAAGGACAAGTATACCTTATCCATGGGGTGAGGTTAGCTATCATATCATGAATTATATCTCCTGTGAATGAAGATACAACATCATTTATGGTTATCATTTCAGACTATTACATGAGCTAAGATATGGCATGGACATGCCTGCATCTAGAAAACTCAGTCTTCCATTTTTCTCCTCCAATCCTTGATAGAGTGTAGCACCAAATTGAATGCAGGGGTTCCAGACCAACTGGCTCACCACAGGCTCATTAAATTGCTAGTGGAGGATGCCCTCCACACTTACACAATCCCTATAGCCTGGGAAATTTTCAGGAACATGACTAAAGAAGATGACATAAAACCCCTCACTAATGACCTTAGTCCATCTGGATGTGAAGAGGAGGAACAAACAGAGGAAGCTGAGAAAGACATCCATGAAGAAGAACAGAACATTCAATTGGGAAGAAGGAAAAGAAGAAAAACAGAGAGGAGAGGAGAAATATGACACCACCACAAATGAACCTAAGGCAAATAAGAAAACAGCGTCAAAATCAGAAAAAGGGAAAACTACAACAGAGAAAAAGAAGAGGACAAGAACTGAAAAGAAGAAACCCAAGACATCTCAGAAAAAGCCTGCCATGGGAAAGGTAGAAACTCAGCAAGCATAGGAGAAAACAAAACTAGAGATAGCATAAACAAAATCAGAGACAACAGACACAGGAAAAATAGCAGATGGAAAGGAAGAAGCACAGTAAGAAGAAGTGTCTCTTGAGACACTAGCAAGAGAAGCAGCAGTTGTTCTTGCTGCACTTAGTACTCCAGCCAAGCCGAAAGGGAAAAGGAAGAGACAACCATCTATGTACTTCAAAGCTCGAAAGAGCACTAGAATCAAGATGGGGAAGCCTCAGCCACCTTCAAAGGAGCCCATAATCATTGAGGATGTACCTACTGCAACAAAGAAGGAATCTCCCTCCAAAATGTCCATCACTTACAAGAGAGGAAGTCCTAAGACCTCTACTTGGAATGAAAGGATCAAACTAATGGACTCCAAAACGGTCCTATAGGAGGCACAGACCTCTCTACAGGAGACATTGGCAAAGCTCAAAGAGACTAAAAAACTTGAAAATAAGGCAGAAGAACAGACCCAGGAGGAAGACAAGGAAAAAGAGATACCAGAGCCTGGACCTTAGCCTAACTTAGGCTCCTACTACAACCTTCTGGAAGGTGGGAAGGTCATCCCACAAAATTTTTTCGTGCCTCTTTTCTTCGATTTTGAAAAGGAAAGAGTCAGGACCCATACATGGATGTAGATTGAAAAATCAAAAGGGGTAGAAGACATTTGGCACATGGAAAACAAGTTGAGAGATATGGGCAAAGAATTGAGCATGGTAAGGCATACAGAAAGCATAAAAAGAGCTCAATTAGAAGTAGAAAATGAAATATTGTAGAAGCAGCAACAAGAGAGGGAATCTCAAGGAAGAAATGAGTTGTCATCCTAAAGAAACAACAACAACAAGAGGAACCCCAACCAGACAGTGAGGCAGCAAAAAGACATGAACAAGAAGAGGAACCCTCGTCAGACAATGAGACATCAATAAAAAAGCAACAGGAAAAAGAATCCCAGGTAGAAAATGAAGTGTTGATTTTAAAAAGGCAGCTACAAGAAAAGGAAGCCCAGTTAGCCCGCATGGCCGGCTAGGCAATGGAGGCATTACAGTGTAGGCAGCCAACCAAATCATACGCACTGTACCTCAAGGATCAGTGGCTCCAATTTTAGATTAAGACACTAGCCCAAAGGGGCACAATACCTTTTCAAGATTATGTCCAATTCATGCATTTATGTGATCACTGTTCAGCTGAGGATAAAGCGAAGCTAGCAGAATTTTACCTGCACAACATGGCACTTATTGACATGAACTTATGGGATCCAAATGTTGCATTGGGATACTTTCAGCGGATGGCTATGGCATCTTGGATAAGCTATGAAGAGAAAAGGACAGTGGAAATCCATAAAATGATGGCAAAAGAGATGAGTGAACCCTTGATAATTAGAGAAAAACCAGCAGACCCCTTAGCTCTCATCTATGCCCACCAACACCTTGCAGCTAATCCTCAAGTTGTCCCAGACTATGTTGATAAGCAATCCTAGGCTATTGCTCGCTTCGAGGACATGGAGAGATTGTTCGGAAATGACTGCATTCATGCCTGCACGAGAAGGTGGAATACTTTGCCACATAGCCTAAGGATCAGGGAGTATCACTCCCCAAACAAGATGAGGGAAGCCATGAGGAGAGTGCCCCTGTATAAGCACTCCATGCAACATTTGAAGGCCAATTGGATTGGCCTTAAATTCAGTCCTCCACTACTGCTAGGACTGCTGGAAGGAGTAAAAGAAGAGGAAGAACAGAAATAGTGCGAGGAAGTGGATAGGAAGGCAGGTTTCCATGATAAATCGGAAGGTATCGCATCAGAGGCATGGGATGTCAAGGAATCTCTCAGATCCATCAAGGATGAAGAGTTACATTAGTTGCTCATAGGATGAGCAACCCATTCAGTAGGGGGGTGATGATGAGCCCCATAAATGGGTAATTATATGGGCTCATTTTTCCTCTTATTTCAACTTAATCCACCATTTTCATTAGTTTATTGCATGTTTTTGAATATATTTATGCTAATAGAGTGAATTCAGTTAGTCACTTTGCCATGTAGTCTAATGTGTGTTTTATGCAGATTTTTTTGGCCAATTTTGGACAAAGTCAAGGGATTTATGAGCAAATGGAAGCGAAAACTCGAGGAAAACAGGGAAGAGGATTTGTAGGGGGGGTTTCTCCTTCATTTATGACCCCTTTCCTCGAATACTCCATCAGCAACTCGGAGCACAAAGGTCCACATTGATGATTCCAAGGGGCAGCCGAGCAAGTAAAAGAAGGATTGATGTTTATCTCCAGTCCTAGGAAGCTGAGTTTCTTGATTTTAGGAGGATTGTTGAAGGAATCCATTTGTATAAATAAGGGGGCTTAGAGCCTCAGTATGTTAGCCAGTTATTAGTAGATTTTCGCACTTTTGTGCAGCATTGTATTCAACTCATTTTCGAGTTCCTTTTTTAGAACAGTTTATGTAATGTGATTGTTATTTTTGATAATGAAGATGAAACAGTTTTTGAGCCAAAACTGATCTCTTTCAGAGGGTTGAAGCTCTTGGTTTAGAGCCAAACCCAAGCTATCCATCACCTCCTACTGTGTACTTATATGTTTTTGCTTCAATTCATGAGTTAATTTCTGTTGCATAGATTCATTTTACTTTGTTAGATTAGGTTGCTTTTGATGGTTAGCATAGTTTTTTTTGTTTCAGTTGCTCAAGTAGGTTACTGTAGTGACAGAATGAGATTCAAAAAGGCCAATAGCAGGCCTTGATCTCCTTTCTCCCTTCCTAGGACTATGATTTGAGGTCAAGGCACTTTTGTTGCCACCAAAAACACAGTTTTTGCTCTTCCATGCAACTGCTAGCGTAATAACTTGATTGGAAAGATTGATATATTGGTTTAGATTTAGTTGCTTAGATAATTTCTTGTTCTTTTACCATAGTTCTCTCTACATGATTTTCTGTTCACAGGTTATTGTTCAGCATTTCCTGTTCGTAGGTCAGAAATTAGGTCAAGCTAGAAAAGGTTATGTTTTCAGGGCATAGTTAGTTCTTTCTTTGCTTAGTTTTTATAAGTAAATGTATAGATCCCTTGTAGGACATCTTAGCTCACCATCCATCCATAAAATAGCTAGCATCATCTCACTCCTCATAGATTTCCCAAGTCATTCGCAACATTTCGCCAATATGCCCTAATTTCTGTGTTTTTCTCCATAAGCTCCTTTCTTGCCATTTGAACAATTCCAACCATCACGTTCATTCTTGATCTTCCTTAACAAGTTCTAGACACCTCAACACCTTCATCTAGCCTTAAATTCCCCTTTCCCATCATTTTTCCACCTTCAAAACTCCAAAAATAGCTCTCGGCCTTTTCCTGTATATCCTCCTGTAGATCCCCTACAGCCTCCTGTAGAATATCCTGTGAGTGTTTTTTCGAAGTCTGATCACTATGAAAGTCATTAGAAGGGTACTAGGGGCTTCTTAGGACCTCTCCATACCTTTCTCCACCTCTGCAACAACCAGCTCCACCTTCCTTCGCCACCAAACCTCTGTAAAATCATAACCAGATAAATCACAAGCATAATAATTTCACTTAAAAACACTCAAAAGCACAAAAAGATGTTTTCTTCTCATTTCTTTTTAGAAGTAGCTTGAATAAATGCAATTTACCTTTTCAGTAGTCAATAGCACTCATTTCATCAGTTTCCATCTCTTTTCTTGCAAAAGTAGGGTTAATAGGTAAATTAGGGTTTGCTAGGGTTTGTGTTACATTTCAGTTTTCCTTCTCTTTCTGCAGATAGAATAGCCTCTGCAGTGTTAGCTCTCTTTCATCACAATTAAAAGCTTCTTCTGAGAACTCATATAATTTGTCTTGAACTCATTAGTGATTTTGCACCAACTGACCAAGTGACAGCTTGCAGTAAGAGCTAGTACTTATGCATACAACACTGTCGCTTCCAAGTTTGTTACAAACTACCGGGTTGATAAAAGTAAAGAAGGAAGCCCCAAGAGTTACAGTATTATTGCTACAATACTGGTGCTCACCAATTTTTCAAGGTGATAGGAGCTCCATGATCCCTCTAAAAAGCAACCATGCCCACTTCTGAAACACTATACCTTTCGCCGTCACCCATCTCTATGCACATCTTGAGGTCTTTCTCCTCCAAGGTACTAAATAAACTTTTATCGTTGGTCATGTGGAATGAGGCTCCATTGTTAAGATACCAACCACAACCCATCATTGATGACACCATGCATGCGATGAGAATAAAGTCCATTTCGAACTGAGAGGCTAATGCCTCACCTTCAAATCCATCTGAGGATCCCTTCTTGGACTTCTTCGATGGGTAATTAGTTGCATAATGTCCCATCTCAAGACAATTAAAGCATCTCACTTTAGACTTGTCACCCATCTCTATTTTTTTAATTTTTTTTAAGTATGATATGAATTTGATTTGCACCTGCAATCGCAAACTTCAAAATTTGAATTTTCTTCTCTGTATACTGTTCACAGCTCCGATAAACTCAGCTCTGATACCATGTAGAATTTCTTGCAAATTCTCTACAAATATACCTCTAATATCTATGTAGAAAATCTTACTCTAGATTAACTCAATAATGCAATATACCAAAGCAAAATACTATAATCTACTTCTACTATCAAACTTGCGGAAGCTTAAAGATTGAGCTGAATCAAAGTTGAACACATATAACCATAAGAAGAAGAATCAATGCACATGAAACACAGAAAATACTCAGGGGAAAGCCTCAGCTAAAAATCCCACTATCTATATTCTCATACAAGTTGAAATATAGCAGGATTACACAAAGCTTTAGCTTTCACAATTAGCTAGCTCTCAGTACAATCCTCCTGCATGCTCACAGGAAAACCTGGCTTCTCACAAGCCTTCCTCTCTACCCTCCAAGCTCCTATTTCCTTGTGCAGTTTCTCTGGGTGATCCTCCTGTTACCAAGTGAAATATTGATCACTCACACTGATCCTACATCCTGTTAGAACTGCACAATCCTCAAGGAACCTTTTTCCTTCTGCATGGATGAGTTTCCTTTATAGGAAAACACATGCAACTGATAGTAACATGTCCTTGACATTTAGCTCAACTAGGTCTTTCTCAGAATAGACATGCATGAGTTTCTAATGAGGGAATCTTCAGTTATCTGGAGTACATTAGTTGAGTGCATGCATGCATCAACTGACTAATAACTCACAATTAGTTCCTCAAATAGTTTGGAACTAATTTAACTAGACTTAACTCCATAAACCGAGCTAACTAATTACAACTCAAATACAACTCAATCTTATCTCCCTAATTAAGGGATAATCTCCTTTATTTATGGGATAATTGTTGCATGACTTCAGAAAGACTTCTAACTTGAATTTCTCCAACTTTAATCCATAATGAATTAATTAATTAATTCCAAGCAACTAGTGAGACTAAATTCAAACTTTAATTCACAATTTTAATTCAAGGAAAAATTAAAATTGGAATATTTTGGATTCTATTTTTATTATTTCTTGTTGCTATTTTCAACAGTTAATAGGGGTGGGTAGGTGCTATTTATTGCAAGAATATATGAATATCTACCACCAAATGGGAATTTATTATCATATTATGGGGGGAATGGTTGGATTTGAATTCAAAACCCCCTATAAATTGCATGTATTGGTCCAACGAAGAACACTTTGTGTTCTGAGAATTACTTGTGCATTTTGTTGTCTGAAGCCTGTGACTCATGCATTTTGGGAAGAATTTGTAACACACCCCACATTTTCAAACTACACCACCTCATCCTAAGAGAGATTCATTTAAAATATGACTGGTACTAACCCCTCCAAAGCTATGAGTTTAGGTGTTGTTGTTTCTAACACGCTAGGACTAGAAGTTACAAGTATGAAAGCTCTGGCCTTTGTGCCTACAGCGCCAAGATCGTGTCGGCTGAAGCCCACCACTGAAAAATAAAAACAACCCACTGCAAAGGTGAAGCACTTTGCAAAGGAAAAACAGAAGAAGCCAATTCTAGTGTGAATGTCATCGATAAAGAATCTGGAGGTACGGCAGAAGGAGCAAAATGATAAACAGTCGGAGCAAGTAGTGGACCTAGAGGAGGAATAATTCTAGGGTATTCAGGATGTCGATGTTGAAGGGGTGGAACCTATGACAAGGCTACCTGAGTATATCCCTCTGTGAAAGGGAGAAACTAAAGTAACGAAGGATCCTGATTTAGGGAAATTTTTCATTTCAACACCTTTGCTGCCTAAGCATGTCGCATTCGAAGGTCCTAGGCTAGCATAAATTCTATTGCTTAAGATGGAGGATTGGGACCTCACGGACCATGCAAAGTTTCCACACTTGGTGACCTACAAGTATATGCAGAAAATTTACTATGATGACACGGGGGTTATAATGTTGGAGCCCATGAAGTGGGTCCATGGTGTTGAGCAATCAGGGTTGCTCAATCTGTTGTTAGTGCCGCATTATCACCACTCTAGAATTAACATGGTATGTGTGTGTCAGTTCCTCACGTTGGTGTATGATGGGTGCCTATGGCTAGGTAAGACTATCCCCATCATAGACATGTTGATCCATAAGATAACAAAGTTTCCTTATAAAGGTGCGAACCATGCCAAAGAGTTTGGAGGAAAAACCAGAGAAAAAGAGTTGGCAAACAAGATGAAGAAAGAATTTGGTATGATCAAAAAGTCACGTGGATACTCTATCACATCCATCTTAGACTTGATAGTACATCTTTCTACCCAATTCTAGTTGGTAAGTTAATGAGAAAATGTCACGCAGATGAAGTTCTGGCATTGGTCATATCACTCGTAGCTCAATGCGCGAAGGGTGTACAATAAAACTAGGCCAAGAATATCTGTTATGCGTTCCTTGCAAATTTCCGAGAGGCCTAGGAGGACAGCAGGTTATTTCATTATGTCTGGCTATTGTTGTCAATCATTATAGTTTCTTGGAAGTTACAGAGGATAGCCAGTTTCCTCCATACAAAGAAGAATTTCCTGAGGGAACATGGTTTGCCTCGTTGTGGGCCACAAAGATCCAAATTGTATTAAGGAAATGAATATCTTTTGGATTTTGATGGATGTGGACTTTTACATGGTGGTTAATCAGCATCCACAGTTGTCTCCCACCTTTTTCGCGTAGCTATCAGCCTATGTGGAATTCAAATCCAATTTCCATAGGGTCTTGATCAAAGCATGCATAGACCCTAAGTAGAGATGGCACCAGTTTCCTTATATGGTGACGAAAATAGATATATAGGAATTTGTGGGGCTTTTGCCTCTGGAATGGTGCACGCCTATGGAATTAGATGCAGGAACGAGCACAGGCACAAAAAACTTTGTTGCATAAAAGCGGAAGGATGTCACTCAAAAGGCTACACGCTCACTGGTAGAACAAAAGAAGAAGGAAGCTGCTAAGGTAGCTACAGAGAAGGCTCAAATGGAAAAAGAGAACACTGCTAAAGAGGAGGTGAAAAGGGAGCAACAGGAGTCACAAGAAGGTGACAAATCAGCTTTTCCCAAAACAAAAGAACAAGAGCTATTAGATCACGGTGGAGGTGGTGATGAGGGACAAAGCACCCAATTCATTCTGAAGAAACGAGGGAAGAAATAGAATGGAGGATCGCGAAAGAAACAAAAGTATGATAAATAGACGCATGTCGATCCAATGATATTGACAGAATGCAATCTCGACAAGATCAGAGATAAAGTGTGGGATACAACAACAGAGGTGTTGCAGCAGTTTGAGCAACAATACATGCAGACATTGGGGAGTGTCCAAAAGGATCTACGCGAGTTGCAAATCTAGGCCAACAAGATTTAGGAAGATGTCTATCAAGCGAGTGTAGCACAAGTGAGCCTAACAAGAGGAAGCAACGCAGTGGGAGCACTAGAATGAACTCTGGATCTCAGAGTCATACCATTACCCACAGGATCGATCTGCATGGAATCGGCTAAAGATCGTGCCCTGCTCAGCACTATCAAATACATAGGTATCAATTTGGTAGTTCTACCACTTCTGGTTTTGCATATGTCACATCAAGGAGTGGTCGATGAACTACAGATCCGCGAACAGCGTGACCTAACCACAACCAGTGAATTTAAGGTCAACAATGAACAATTGTTCATTGAGAAAACACAGGTATTAAAATAAAAGGAGGAACTGTAGGAAAGGAGTCACGCACAGCCCGAGGCAAAAATCTAGAAGCTAACCGCTGGAGTGTGCAATGCTAAAGTTGAGGTTAGAAGGGTGCCTTTCAATTTCAATATGAAAATTGTTGAGCTACAGTTTAAATTGTAGCCCACAACTCTGCCAGAGATCCGAGAGCAGCGTGAAGTAGCCATAAAAGAGGGCATGACTACTTTGGATACCATAGTCACTGACTGTGTCATAATGTTTGATCAAGTAATGAATATATGGACAAACCTGCAAGATAACCTACACCTACAGCAATTGAACATAAATGCTTGGGTGCTACATCAAAAATATGATGAGCTCCAGGTGATTGCACGCACTTTGACGCCAGCACAACACCTAGCTAAGTTGTAGGAGGGGAAAAATCTACTCGCACAGGTTAAGGAAGCACATAAGAAAGAGGCCTTTTTGAAGGCCAGACTATAGACATGGCTAGACAAAGCTTATCAACTAATGATGTCACTTCAGGATAAGCTTAAGGGATTTCATAAGATGTAGCAGACAATGTGATTAGCAGTGGAAGGACTAAAAATGGAGAAATTGTTCGAAGAGGTACGGCAGGCAGCAGCACAGAGCAATGTGAAGTTGTAATGATCCAAGTTGAGTTGGGTGATCTTCGCAGTAAGATTGCAGCACCAGTTGAGTGACTCGAGGGAATTCCATGATATTTGTGTTGGGGGCCTATTGGGATGGGGTTGCCTGGGTCAATTTGGGCTTAGTTAACTCAAATTTTGTATATAGTTTTGTAAAAGATGTAAAGTATCCATGATATGTGGATGTGGAGCATGTAGATGAATAAGATTCAAAGGGGCTTAGCCCCTTGTTTTGGGTAAAGTTTTGAGTCAGTTTTGAATTTCACCCATGGTTCGCGAACCATGGCATTATATTGGAAAGTCTATAAATAGGTGAGTCTTAAAGAGTCTAAGTTAAGCGAAGCGAGGACAAGAGAAGCTAATATGGACTATAATAGTAAGGAAGAAGTGTGTATGTACTATTTTGGGTAGAAGAAAGGCTCTACAGCTGAGTAAGAATAGTCTTAGGAAGAGTCCACAGTTGAGTGCTTGGACCCTTGCAGTTGTGTGTGCAGGATAGTTTGAGTCTATACTGAATAATTCTAAGTAATAAAGATTGATTTGAAGTGGAATACTTGCATTTATCTATTACCTGGTTATCTATTGTCTGTTTATCACGTTGATTACTCTTTCATGTGAATTAATGTATTGTATTTGCATGAATTGGGTTAATTGAACTTAATTTCACTTAATAATATGATCACATAAGATTCGCAAAGGTTTAGAGTTGCTTTGACTTAGATTTAGATCAGAATCATAGGTCTGTGCGGTAGCAAATCTAGATCCCAAAAACTCTATAAGACCTGTTTATGTGCACGAACTTAGTTGATTGTTATCTTTTTCACCTTAATAATATAGTAAACCTGTTTCGTGAAGGATTAGAGATGATTAGAGTTAACTTTAGGGCTCAGGCTCTAACGAAGGATAGGTCTTTGCGAAGGCAGATCTAGGGTACAAAAATAAATCACAATCATCTCTGCATGCTAAAACCTGGTTCTTGCATCTCCCATACTTCTTCGGGTGAGACTGCAGCCTGCGCTACGTGGGTTGTTGCCAAAAGGGCCAGTAATGTAGGGTTTTGTTGGTTGGTACAACTAACTCTGAACCCGAGTTAGGACCCGCTAAATCCAACATAATATATTTCCTCAGTCCAGGATAAAAATACCTCCTCTTCATGGTTTTCATCATATTTTGATATCCAAGGTGACCCGAGTAAGGTCATTTATGAAATTCATCCATGATAAGCTTCATTAAATCCTTGGAATTGGACACATATTTCTTGTTCTTTAATATCAACATTCCATCATCATTGATTTGGTAGCTTATGCTTACTGACCCATCTGGTTGTTCCTTCCAACACTTCTTCACATGTTGGTAATGTTCATCATTCATCAACCCCTCTTTAATCCTCTCTTGGATGTCAAAGGAGAAAGTTTTTATGGATTCTATGTGAACCTCTTGCAAGCTTCTACTGAGTGCACCTACCACTCTATTATATTTTCCATTGATGTACTTAATCTCAAAGTCAAATTCACCGATCAAATCCATCCACCTTGCTTGTCTAACATTTAGCTTGGGCTGATGAAATAAGTATTTCAGACCACTGTGATTAGTCATTAACACAAACCTCCTTCCCATTAGGTAATTCCTCCACATTTTTAGTGCATATAAAATGGTTGTCAGCTCCAAGTTGTGAGTCACATAATTCCTTTCATGGTCATTTAGCTTCTTGGATTCATAGATAATTACATGGTCTTCCTACGTCAAGACTCCACCAAGTCCTTCCTTATAGCCATCAGTGCAAACAACAAAATCCTTTTCTTGGTCAACTATTTTTAAGATAGGTGCACAAGTAATTAACTTCTTCATTTGTTCAAAACTAGTTGCACATTCATGACTCCACTAAAATTTCACTCATTTGCTTTGCAACATAGTGATGGGATTCCCAGTGATTGAGAAAAAAATTTGAATATTTGATACTAACCAACCAAACCCATAAATTATTTGGCTTCTATCACGTTCCCAGGTGTGGGCCAATCCATTGTAACTTTAACCTTTCTTGGATCCACATCTACTCCCTCTTTCAATATTAAATGACCCAAAAAGTGAACCTAATCTTGAAACAATTCACACTTCCTGAGTTTGGCAGATAATTTATGCTCTCTAAGTAGTTATAGAATAGGTCTTAGGTGGTCCTCATGTTCCTTTTCATTCTTTGAGTACACTAAGATTTCATCCACAAATACTAGAATAAATTTGTCCAATTATGGTCTAAGCACATTGTTCATTAGGCACATAAAGGTTGTTGGGGAATTTGCAAGCCTAAATGGAACTACAGTGAATTCATAGTAGTCATACCTCATTTTGAATGTAGCCATGTGAATACCTTCTTCTCTGATTTTAACCTTATGGTACCCAACCTTAAATCAATCTTGGAAAGCATAGAGGCCCCTCTCAAATGATCAAATAGATCATCGATCCTAAGCAGTGGGTATGTATTCTTCACAATGGCTTTTTTTAACTACCTGTATTTGATGCACAAATGCAGTGTTCTATCTTTCTTCTAAAAAAAAAGTGCAGGGGCTCCCCATGGTGAAAAGTTGGGTCATATATACCATTTTTCTATTAATTCCTTTAGTTTCAACTTTAATTCCATGATCTCAAGTGTGTTCATGGGATAGGTATATTTTTTTGTCAATGATGTTACTAGAATCAAATCAAATGTGAATTCAATCTCTTGTTTGGGCGACATCCCTGGAAAATATCCTAGGAATATATCATTGTATTGTACTGAATAATTTGCAAAGGTATCTATGTTGGTCTCTTTCTCCTTTGAGATTTGAATGGCATATAGAGAAAACCCCTTCCTACTATGGCGCTTTACTTCTACTATTGAGATCACTCTGAGTGTTATTTTCCTTTTGATTCCTTGAAGAAATATTGGGTCACCTTACTCATTGAGACATTCCAACACTTTATTATAACAATTGATCTTGGTTATGTGGAATGTCATTCACTACATGCCAATAATAAATTCATACGATCCTAATGGAAAAAAATTCAATTTAATTGTTTCAATGATGCCCCGTATTTGTACTAGACAAGACTCAATCATCTCTGATATCATCCTCTTTGTCCCAGTGGCCAACTAAATGAGCGATGATTATTTATGGGCTTTCTTTGGGAATTCAAATTTTTCCACAATCCTAGGGACAATATAGCTAAACTTAGATATTGGGTAGATTAAATTTGAAACAGGAGAGTTTTCAACCATACCTTCCATTTCAATGGTTGTTTCTTGTTTGATAGATCTACCTATTGTTCAATGTAGTGTACATTTTGGGGATGCTATGGGAAAATCATTCACAGTTGATGCCTCTTGTATGATGTGAATATTTACACCATAATTATGTAGCTTGGGGAAATATATCCTCAAATGGTTCTCTCCACACTCCTAGAACTAATAGGCTCCTTTCATATTTTCATTCTCTAATTGTTGAGATTCATTTCTACTAACTATGGATTTTTGTTGATGTTCACTATTGATGAAGTTATTAAATCTTCCAACCTTTCCTTTCTTATATCCTAAGGTTCTATTCCCTCCTCCTTTTACTTTATTCTTCCAATCAGCCTCAATTTCAGTCTTATGCTTAGATTGTTCATAGAAGTGTTTAGTAGTTTTAATAACCTCCTATAGAGTCTTAGGTTCATTGAATTATATTCTGTCACAGTATACATGTGGTAATCCGTTGAGATACCTTTGGATCTTGGTTTTCTCATCCTTGATGTAAGGTACATACCTTAGTAGCACCAAGAATTTGTCCGTGTATTTTTCAGGTGTCATATTCCCCAGTTTATATTCATAGAACTCAGCTCTATTGTCATTGTAGGTTTTAACCCTGTAAAAAAATTACCTGCAAATGAATTCTTAAAATATAGAAAATATACAATGGTGAGAAACACAATAAATACATAGATATTTTCCCCTAGATCCCAAAACCGTGACTACCCGATCGATTTTTTTCATTATATTCCTTTCAATGTTACAACACACACACACACACACACACACACACACACACACACACACATATATATATCTGTTCAAGCATTCATAAACCTCAATCCATTAACCATGGATTAGAACATAATTGTAGTTCCCTTGATCAGATCTAGAAGATACCATGGGCAGAAAACCATCACTAGTGCCACGCAAATACCTAAAAACCTACTTCACTGTTGTGCAATGCTCCTTCCCTGGTTTTGACATAAACCTTCTCAATAATCCCACTACATGTGAAATGTCTAGTCTAGTACAAACCATTACATACATTATGCTATCAACTGCACTTGCATATGGAACACAGGACATGTCCTCTTCCTCTTCTTGTGTCTTGGGACATTGTTCAGCAGATAAATTTACACATACAAACAAGAACCTTCACTAGTTTACTATCCTACATATTAAATCTCTGCAATATTGTCTTGAAATACTTCCTATGGTTTAACTAGAGCTTCTCCTTTGCCCAATATCGTTTAATTTCCATGCCTAAAATATAGTTTGCAGCACCAAGATCTTTCATGTTGAATTTGGAGGAAAATTAGGTCTTCAATTCCTAGATAATTTCTTTGTCATTTCCAATCAGCAACATATCATCCACATACAAGACTAGATAAATAACATGGTCACCAAATAATTTAAAATATACACAGTGATCTAATTTTCTTCTGGTGAAGCCAAGTCCCCATATATATGTATCAAATTTCTAATACCACATCCTTGGTGATTTTTTTAACCCATACAGATAATTTTTTAACCTGCACACTAGTTCTTTCTTACCCTTCACTGCAAAGCCTTCAAGTTGCTACATGTAGATCTCGTTTTCCATATTCATGTGAAGATATGTTTCCTTAACATCCATTTTTTATACCTAAAAATCAAAAGCAGCATAAATAGATAAAATTAATCTAATAGAAGCTACCTTAGCAATAAGAGAAAAATATCACCAAAATCAATTCTCGGCACTTGGGAATAACCATTTGCTACCAACCGAGCTTTATATTTCTCCACCTTTTCTTCTGCAGTCATCTTCTTCTTAAATACCCATTCTCTACCAATGGGCTTCCTTCCAGCTGTCAACTCCACCAGATCCCAAGCCTCATTTTTGTTCAAGGATGCCATTTCATCAACCATGAATTCCTTCCAGATTTTTCCATCCCCTGAATCCACTGCCTCCCTGACAGCTATGGGAACAACATCATAAATAGATAAAGAAAAATTTGAACAGAAATTAGATGGACTATACCTTTCTGGCTTCCTTTTTTCTCGAACTTATATTCTCACAACTAGAGTTTGTGGCTCTTCATCTTCTTATTCCCTTCTGATGTAGAGTCTAATTCTTCCTCCTTTAGCTCAAACTTTATCTTCTTAGGTTCCTTTGGTAGGACTTCATGTTTAACAACATCTTTCACTTCTCTAAACACCACATCTCGGTTGTACACAACCTTCTTGTTTCTAGGTTCCAAAGATTATAACAATTTAAATCATCCTTATACCCAATAAAGATCCACTTATAAAATTTATTATCCAACTTGGCTATTTTCTCTTTTGGAACATGTACATATGCATCATAGCCAAATACCCTCAAATGTGAAAGAGAGGGTTTCTTACCATTCCATACCTCATGTGGAGACTTATCCTCCAACGTTGATGAAGGTGATCTATTAACCAGGTAACATGCAGTCTCACCTCCTTTTCCTAGAATTCCTATCCTAAACTGAAACCACTGAGCATGCTTCTTGCCTTTTCCATCAACGTCATGTTCATCCTTTCTGAAACTCCATTTTATTGATGTTTGTATGGAGTAGTCTTATGTCGTGTTACACCACACTTCTTACAGGAATCTTCAAATTCCTTCTTGCATAACTCTCCACCATTATCTATCCTCAACACCTTTATCTTCTTCTTTGTTTGGTTTTCCACCAGAGCCTTAAATTCTTTAAACCTGTCAAAGACTTCATATTTATTCCTAAGGAAAGATGTCCATGTATTCCTTGAGAAGTCATCTATAAATGATACATAGTACACCGGGTTACCCAGTGATGGACCTAACACAGGTCCAAACACATCATTGTGCACAAGCTATAATATCCCTTTCGCCCTCTTAGCACCAGAGGGGAAACTCACCCGATTATGCTTCCGATATACACAATGTTCACAGAAATCAAAATCTAGAGATAAATTAGGCATACCTTCTACCATACCAATACCATGAAGTATTTGAAGGTCCTTCTCTCTAATATGTCCAAGCCTTTGATGTCATAGCATGGTATTTTCTCCAGAGACCACAAGGTTTTCTGCTCCACTTTCAGGAGCCATAGAACTATTTCACCCATCAATAGCAGTGATACCCAAAAGCTTGTATAGAGTTCCAATCTAAACTCCCCACATTAATACCAATGTTCCTTGAACCATTTACAGATTTCTTTCTCAAACACTGTTTTTACACTTGCATCATCCATCTTGCTTATAGAAATCAGATTTCTGGACAATGCAGGAATATACAGAACACCCGGAAGTGTTCTAATCCTTCCACCTTGCAACTTCAGTTTGACTTTTCTGTGTTCGACAATTCTAGATTTCTTGTCTTCCCCTAAGAAGACATCTCCACCATCATATTTCTCATACTCGCAAAACCACTCCCTATGGGGAGTAAATTGAAAGGATGCACCTAAGTCAATCAACCATGCCTCATGATCTATATGTGTACTTGAAGAAGAAGCCAAGTACACATACCCACCTTCATCTGAGGTGGTTTTCACCTCTATAGAAAGAGCATCATCAGATCCCTTTCCTTTCTCATGAACTTTACATCTACAATCCTTTTTGAAGTGCCCTTCCTTTCTACATTTCCAGCACACCTTTACAGGTTTTCCTGGAGATTTAAAACTCCCTCGAGATTTAGATCTCCCACTCGATGACCTATTTTTGTTTTTCTTTTTGGGGACCGCCCTCATACAGATAAGGCATCTCCATTCTAGCCCTCCATATTTTTCCATATCATCTCCTCTGACAACAACGATGAGACTACTTCATCAAACTTCAAGGTAGTTCATGTATCGCTACCTATTACAACAACCAGACTATCCCACAAATCTGGTAGAGAACACAGCAAACTGATGCACATATCTTCATCTGAAATTTTAATATCAATAGATAACAATTTTCTTACCACAATATTAAAAGTTTTCAGATGCTCTGTCACCGAGTCTCCATCCTTTATCCTCAGTTTATACAGCTTTTTTCATATGAACAATTTGTTCACCAGAGACTTAGATTGGTACAATACCCCTAACTTTTCCCACAAATCCTTTTTCATATATTCCTTTCATACATTCAACAATACTGAATCTAAGATACACAACTGTATTATTCTCTATGCCTTCCGATCCAGCTTTGCCCAGTCTTCATTTGGCATTGTCACTGGTTTAGTACCCAGATCTACCATGATTCACTGATCTTTATCCACCAACAGATCCTCCATCTTGAGTTTCCAAAACTCAAAACTCTGACCATTAAATTTCTTGATCTCTATATTTTCATTGTTCCCCATCTTCTTTCATCAAAATAATCAATCTTGTAGATCTCCCACTGAACAGGGTCTACCACAAGCTCGATCAAAACCCCTCAGCAACAAAGGCATCCCCTTCAATCCAAAATAGTTCTGATACAAAATTTATATTTTCACCTTGTACAAAAATTACCTACAAATGAATTATTAAAAGAGAAAAAATATAAATACATAGAGATTTTCCCCTAGATTTCAAAACCGAGACTACCAGATTGCTTTTTTTCATTATATTCCTTCCATTGTCACAACACATATATGTACATGTCAAAGCATTCATAAACCCCAATCCATTAACCCTAGATTAGAACATAACCGTAGTTCCCTTCACCGGATCTACAAGATACCATGGAAAGAAAACCATCATGCCCAAAACCATGTGCAAAACACATGCATAAAACCATAGGTAGGTTCGCCCACCTAATAGTCACGGAAAGAATATAACACACACCCAATAATCATAATATTTTTTAGAAGGGTACTTTTCTCAAGAGTACTTTTCAAACTTTACTCATGTCAGCTCTCTTTCTCTGATTCCTTTTATCTTTTTGAAATCGTCCCACCATATATCAACCTTTCCTTTCAAGATAAAAAATGTGACCTTGGCCTTCATGATCTTAGTATATGCATGCATTTTGAGGTACTTCTTAATTCCAAAAATCCAAGCCTCTGAATCTTCTATTTTCTTTACCTTTCCATCAAAGGTTGGGGGTTTTTATTTCTCTAACTCTTCTTGAATGGGAGTTATTTTATTATTCCTTTGATGATGATATCTGGTGGTTGCATTATCTGTTGATTGGCTAAGACTACTTAATTCTATTTCTAGAGAGTTGAACAATTATGTTCCTCCTTCTGTATTTCCTCTCCTCTTTCTTGATCAGCAACCCTCTTCTTTCTTATCATCCAATTTATGCCTTTGAATCTCTGATGGGATATCCTTAGGCCTATTCTTGTCATGATGGCTAGCACCAACCTCTTGTTGTATTTGTCTTTGTAATTTTGATATAATTTGCAACAATGGAGCATTTACTTCTGCTTGTTCTTTGAAAATATTCTTGGTGTATCCCTTGTAGCTTCTTATCTCAACTCTAAGACTTATAAGTGTTTCCATGAGTTCAGGAGTTTCTTCCTCTTTCATATTCCCAACTGAATCCTCTTCAGGACCTTGCAGGTTCCTATTCATACCGTGTTGATCAAATGTTCTACTTATTCCTTCTCTTCCTTGTTGTATTTTGAAATCTTTCTTTCTGATTTTAACAGACACAATGATGTTAACCAACCATAAAGAACATGAAATTAACATAGGTACATATCCCCATGGTTGGTGTATATCTTTAAGTATCAAATCTTCGTTAGCTTGTAATCATATTATATACAAGCACGCATTACAGTCTTTTGTAATTAGCATAAAAGGAATGGTAATGAGATCAAGCATATTATGCATATCAACCAATAATCTAGTGTTTTCATGTGAGCCTCTTCAGTTCCAATGTCTAAACTAAATGCTCGGATACTGATTTGTAACATATCCCCCTTACCACCCATAGCCCACACAAAGGGTATAAGGAACCAGATATTATGATGACCCAACCTCTAATTTTCAGTTATGAAAATGCGGTCATAAATACATCATTTTTTGATCTTCACTAAATCCAAAACTATCACCACCATTAAGACCAACTTGTCATGAGATTTCTAGATATATAACTTGCATCGAAATCTGACTTTCAAATCACAAGTTATGTCCATTTAAAGTTTGGCCCAACAAAACCCTAGCCACGACAGCAAGAGTGCTACCATGTGGCACTTGTGTGGCACTCTACCTTATATGGTGGAAAATGTCACCCATCATGTGGCCTTTACCACACCACCTAAGCCTAGGGCCCACCATTGAGGACGTCGACGTCAGCCTCCCTGCGATGAAGTCCATCGCACACACCTCTGAGGCCCCGACCCCAAACCTAGCCTGGGTCCCAACCCTCGACCTATCCTGGGTTTCGACCTTTGTCCTAGATATTGTCAAGATTCTGACTCCCAACAAAGGTCGGGCCCAACTGCTAGTAATTTTATCTAGCTAGAAAATGTTTATGAGGCTTCCCCGACCTTAGAAACTCCCGACCTAAAAGGTCTTGACCATCCCGACTTCTTGTACACTTAGTCAATTCTTGATTTTTAACATTCTTCCACTCTGATATGATTTCTCTAGTTTTTCTCTGAAGCTCTCAAGGTTTAAGAGAACAACTAAAAACCCAATCCACACCCTTTTCCAACTCGATTCAAATTATTTCTCCTACCTAACAATAACAAGGGGGGAAATTTCACAAATTATCACATATCGTGCCAGTGTAGCAACATGGAGCTTACACAAAACAATAATATAAAGGAATTTTATTTTTTATTTTTCAATAAAATTTTAACAGTCTCAACAAGCTTAAAACTAGACCTATAACTTCACTAAGACTCAAACCATATTTATGCCCCATGCATTCAGCATTTAGCAATACCAAACTACTATTCAAGTATGAATCAAATATGAGTTACGGAACGTGAATGAATACATATAATACAATAAACTTACGCAAGCATTTAACATATAGCTCAATAGAAGAGATTTATAAAATCCATAACACTCCTCAAATGGTTTTCTCCACAATCTTGACACTAATATGCTCCTTTCATCTTTTCATTCCCTGATTCTTGAGGTTCATTTCTACTAACTATGGAGTTTTGTTGAAGTTCATTATTGATGAAGTTATTAAACCTCCCACCCTTTCCTCCTTACTTATATCGTGAGATTATATGCCCTCCTTCTTTTCCTTTCTTCTTCTATTCAACCTGGACTTCGGTCTTATGCTTAGACTATTCATAGCAATGTTTAGTCTTTCAAATAACCTCCTCCATAGTCTTAGGTTTATCAAATTATATTATGTCTTGGTAATTCTTGTGGTAGTCCATAGCACTCCTCAAATGGTTTTCTTCAAATTCCTAACACTGATAGGCTATTGTCATCTTTTCATTCCAGGATTGCTGAGGTTCATTTTTGCTAACTATGGAGTTTTGTTGATGTTCATTGTTCATGATTTATTAAACCTTCCACCCTTTCCTCCTTGCTTATATCTTGAGGTTTTCTTCCCTCATCCTTTTCCTTTCTTCCTCCAGTCAGCCCAGACTTCATTCTTATGCTTATATTGTTCATAGTAGTATTTAGTCTTTTGAATAAGCTCTTATAGAGTCTTGGGTTCATCAAATTCTATTTTATTATGCTTGAGGTAATCCACTAACATGTTTTTGGATCCTGGCCTTCTCATCCTTAATGTAAGTTACATACCTTAGTAGCTCCAATAATTTGTTGGTGTTTTCTTCAGGTGTCATTTGCCCCAGTTTATGTTAATAGAACTTCTTGGCTTTGTTGTCATAATATTATTCAAACGGGTACTTTTCTCAAAAGTATTTTTCAAAGTTTCCCCATGTTAGATACATTTCCCTGATACCTTTTATATTATTGAAATCCTCCCACCATATATAAACCTTTCATTTCAGGCTAAAAATAGCCACCCTAGGTTTCATGTTCTTAGTATAGGCATGCAACTTGAAGTACTTATTAATTCCCAACATGAAAAATCCAAGCCTCTGCATCTTCTACTTACTTTACCTCTCCATCAAAGGTTGGGGGTTATTCTTTCTTGAACTCTTCTTTCATGGGAGAATTTATACTCTTCCTTTGATGATATATGGAGGTTTCATTGTCTAATGATTAGTTAGGATTGCTTAATCCTATTTCCATAGAGTTGAGAAATTTTCTTCCTCCTTCTGCATGTCTTCTCCTCTTTCTTGATTGGCTTCCCTCTTCTTTCTTATCATCCAATTTGTAACTTTGGATCTATGATAGAATATCCTTAGGAATGTTCTTATCGTGATGGCTAAAACCAACCTATTTTTGTCTTTTTCTTTGTAATTTTGATCAATTTTGCAAAAATGGATCATTTACTTCTACTTGTTCTCTAACAATATTCTTAGTGTCTTCCTTTCAGCTTCTTCTCTCATCTCTTAGAATTATAAGTGTGTCATTGATTTCAGGAGTGTCTTCCTTGCAGATTCTTATTTAAACTCTTAGAATTCTAAGTGTGTCATTGAGTTCAAGAGTGTCTTCCTTTTTCATCTTCACAATTATCGCCTCTTTGGGACATTGCAGGGTCCTATTCATACCATGTTGTTCAATTTTTTTGCTCATTCTTTCCCTTCCTTACTGTATTTTGATGCACGTATTTTTATTTTTATACACACAATGATGTTAGCCAACTAGAAATAACATGAAATTAACATGGGTACTCATCCCATTGGTCTATGTAAATCTTTAAGTATCAAACCTCTCTTAACATGTAATCATATTCAATCAACAATTAATACAACAATGCATTATAGTATTATATAATTGGCATAAAGAGAATAGTAATCAGATCAAGCATATCATGCATATCAATCAATAATCTATTGTGTGCATGTGAGCCTCTTCAAGTCTAGTGTCTAAACTAGATGGTCTGATACCAGTTTGTAACATATCCCCCTTACACCCCATAGCCCACACTAAGGATATAAGGAAGTAGTTACTATGATGACCCAACATCCAATGTTTAGTTATGGAAATGGGGTCATAAAATCCCTCATTTTTCGATCTTATCTAAATCACATACCCTCACCATCATCACAACCAAATCATAATGATATTTCTGTTGATATAAGTTTTACCTAAATCTGACTCTCATATCACAAGTTATGGCCATTTAAAGTTTTCCCCAACAAAACCCTAGCCATGTTAGCAAGATTTCTACCACATGGTACTTTTGTGTTGCTCCACCTTATCCAGTGGACCACATCACCTACCATGTCACCTTTTTCATGCCACCTAAGCCTAGGGCCTACCATTCAGGAAGTTGGGGTCAACCTACCTGAAATTAAATCCATCATGCATAGCTACGAGGCCCCAAACCCCAACCTGGATTAGGTCTCGACCTCTGACCCCCGACCAGGTCTGGGTCCCAACCTCTATCGTGAGATATCACCAAGGTCTCTACTCCTGACTAATTTTTAGCTTGACCGCTAGTTAGGACATCCAACTAGCAAAATTTTATGAGGTTTCCTTGACCTAAAAAGGTCTTAGCCATCCTGACTTCTTGTACACTTAATCAACTCTTTTTATTTTTAACATTCATCCACTCTAATATGATTTCTCAAGTTTTTCCTTGATTCTCTTAGGGCTTAAGAGCACAAATTAAAACCAAGTTCACACCCTTGTCCAGCATGATTCAAAGGCTTTCTCCTACCTAACAATAACAAGGGGGGGAATTACCCAAATTATCACATATCGCACCAGTATAAAAACATAGAGCTTACACAAAACAATAATGTAAAGGAATTTAATTTATTTTTTGTCAACAAACATTTAATAGTCTTATCAGGCTTAAAACCAGGCCTATAACTTCACTAAGACAAACCATATGTATGAGCTACACATTCACATTTAACAACACCAACAGTCTTACATTTGACACACAATTTGAGTATGAATCAAATATGAGTCACAGAACCTACATGACTGCATATAACACAATTAATTTATGCAAACATTCAAATAATTTAACTTGTAGCTCACTAGTAGATATTTATGAAATCCATAGATCATTTCAAGGAAAATTCAACCAATTGGTTTCATGTACTAATTTCTACAAACATGCAATAATCCATAGAACTATATATATATTAACTTTGGTAATACATAGTCCTTAATATCATAGCTTTCATCTAAAGGCACTCATCTACACTCAATCCATCTATCAATGTAGTAAACACATATTTTTTGTCTACGTGCAATAAAAAATAAATTCCCAAGTATTAAGCTTATAGATGCATGATAGAAAATTCATCAACATAACCATAAGATAGTCAAGAATTTGACCAATAACATCCATGCACCAACATTATACTGCAATGTAATATTATTCAAATTTACATACATTCACAGAGAACTTCTTTAATTCCATAGCTCTTGACTAAGAGCATTTCATGAGAAATTCATAAATAGGGCAAACTAAAGGTGGGACTTCAATTTTCCACCCAACCATAGACCTAATATAGCCGAAGTTACTTACAAAAGTCACCACTGAGCCAAATACATGATCTAAGGGGAAATTTTCTTTTCAGTAGCCTCAGGTGGAAGTCATCTTCGGATACACAAAGGACAGGAAATACATATGGCAGTGGGTGGTTTGTCAATTAGTCAAGCACAATAAAATTCATGGTAATGGGTGGTCTATTAGTTGTGTCAAGCACTGAATGAGTCGTTTATCATCCCACAACAAGAACCCTAGGTGGTTTATCAGTGGTGTCAAGCACTCAACGAGAAATTAACAATTCGCAGCAAGCACCCTTTTGCATGTGGTTCATCAAACCTAGAAAGAAACCTGGGTGGTTTATTAGCATTTCAAGCACTCAATGAGTGGATTATCATCCCATAATAAGAACCCATCATATTTCCCCTTTTATTTTCTTTCTCTTAAAGTCACAATTACCTCTTTCAGGGAATCCCAATACCTCAACTCATAATTCTTTCCAGCTTTACTCACGATCTCAAACAAGAAGAGGTCCAACCCCACATTTTTGTGTATTTCCCTTTTTATCATTTCCTTGGGGGTCTCTTCATATAACTCTTGGCCTCTTCCTCATCTTTTCCTAATTATTTCCACCATAAGAGTTAATTTAAGGTTCCAACTAACCCCACTTGGTTTGTCTTTCCTCTTCCCTCTTAGATCAGGGATTTGTGGTCCCACACTTTAGGTCATTACATAAAAACATAGTCTTGTATAATTCAGAGTATCATTATCTTACAAAATCAGGGGAAAAAGTACCAAGGGTGTCACACATACTTCATTTTGGGCATGAAAATTAAACAAGATCAGGCAAAGAGGAGGCTTTGTTTAAATTAGAGGAAGGATGTCAAGGCAATATTACATAGATTTAATATGCAGGATGGTAAACCAGTGAAGGTTCATATTCATACACGTTTAAAGTTAACTGCAAAATAGTGACCCAAGACACAAGAAGAAGAAGAGGACATGTCATGCGTTCCTTAAGCAAGTGAATTTGGTACTTTGATGTATGTAATGGTTTATACAAGGCTATACATTACACATGCAGTGCGAGTATGAACAGATTTATGTCTAAGCCAGGGAAGGAGCATTGGACAACATTAAATCAGGTTTTCAGGTATCTGTGTTTCACTAGTGATTATGGTTTGTGCTACCAAGGGAGACCAAAATTGGACAGGTTGTTAGACATACATGGCTTTGTTGATGAATATTGGGCTGGATATTTGGATCAAAGAATATCTACAAGTGGGTATGTGTTAAACCTATCTAGATGAGCAATTAGTTGAATGAATAAGAGATAATTTCTAGTGTCACTTTCAACTACAGACGTTGAAAACATGGAAACCACTCATGCAATTAAGGAATAATTTTGGTTGTAGAGTATATGCTCAGATATGGGGTTGGTACAACATGCTATAAGGATAGAACTTTCTTATCATTTGAATACAAAGCATATTGATGTTTAGTATGACTTTGTGAGGGATATTTTTTAATACAAAAAGGTGTTGTTGGTAAAGGTGGAGATTTTGAAGGATGTTGCATGTGCATTGAGAAATTCTGTGAGCAGTGAGAAGTTTTCTTGATGTAGAGAATCAATGGGAATTGAGACCCTAAACCGACGATCACGTACTCTTACAACCACCTATGTGAAAATAAAAGAACAAGTAGGAGAATGTTGGGTATGTGTTATTTTCTTTGCATGACTAGCTCCAGGTGGAAACACTTGCACCCACTCGTGGTGGGGCAGACCTAACCATAGTTTTGCACGTTATTTTGTGCATGGTTTTATGCATGATGGTTATTCCCATGGTATTTTGTAGATCCAGTCAAGGGAACTATGGTTATGTTATAATCCAGGGTTAATCAATTAGGGATTTATGATTGCTTCATCATGTATATAATGTATTGTAACATTGAAATGAATATAATGAAATTCAATTTGGTTTCCCCTGGCTTTAGGTTCTAGAAGGAAAATATATGTGTATATTTTTTTTTCTCACCGTTCTATATTTTATTTTCTTTAAGAATTCATTTCCACATAATTTTTTTACAACGTTAAAACCTTTATTTGATATAAAAGTAGATTTTGCCTCAAGGTGATGCCTTTTCAACTGGACTATTTTTCTCGGGCCTGTGGTATACCCTATTACAGTGGAATATCTATGAGATTGATTCTTGTGGTGAAAGATAATGATGAACAATGGAAAGATAGAGATCGATAAATTCAACTAATAGAGTTTTAATCTATGGAAGCTCAAAATGAAGGATTTGTTGGTGGATAAAAATTAGTGGATCATGGTGGGTCCAGGTAAAAAAAAATAACAATGTCGACAGATGACTATAGTGAAATATTTGTGGGAAAAGTTAATTATTGTGTAATATTCTAATTCCCTAGTAAATAAATTGTTCTTGTGGAATAAGTTGTATAATGTGAGGATGAGGGACAGAGACTCAGTGACAGAGCATACGAATGCCTTCAATATTGAGGTAAGTTAGTTATTATCTATTGATATTAATATTTCCAATGAGGATAAGTGCATTAGTTTATTGTGTTCTCTACCAAACTCATGGGATATTCTGGTTGTTCCCATAGCTAGTAACACAATTACATTAAAATTTGATGAAACAGTCTCATCCTCGTTGTCAAACGATGTGAGATAGAAAAACATGGAGAACTATAAAAAATATGCCTTGTCTATAGGAGGATGGTCCTAGAAAATAAATAGATATAATTCCTCAAGTGAGAGATTTAAATCTAAAGAGAGATATAAATGTCCAGGAAAATTTGTAAAGGTATTGCTGGAAATGCAGAAAAGAAGGGAACTAAAAAAATAACAATAGATCTAAAACTCTTCAGAAAGGAAAGGTATTTGATGATTCTCCTTCTACAAAGGCAAGAACCACCTCAAATGAAGGTGTTTATGTGTAGTTGGCTTCTTCAATTACACATTTTGATCATGTGGCATAGTTGATTGACTAAGCTGCATCATTTCATATGACTCCCCATAGGAAGTGGTTCTACGAATATGAGAAATATAGTTGTAGTGATGTCATCATAAGTGATGAAAGGAAGACGAAAATCATAGGACAAGGAAAAGTCAAGTTATAGCTGATAGATGGAAGGATTAAAACACTTCCTAGTATTATGGCCAGAAATCCAATTTTTGTAAGCAAGATGGATGATGCAAGTGTAAAGAGAGTGTTCGAGAAAGTTGCAAGATTGTTTGAGGAGAATTGGTGTTGATGTAGGGATTTTATATGGGAACTCTATACAAGATTCTATGCAGTATTTTTATTAATGGGTGCAATAGTTCTGTTGTTCTCGAAAGTGGAGCAGAAAATCTTGTAGTCTCAAATGAAAATATGTAATATCCCTTTTCCGGGATATCCCTCAAACCCAAGCAAACTTCAACCAAATATGTACAAATGATATAGTAACCGGGAAGCTCAAAGAGATAAAAATAACAGTGGTGCAACATATAATAATGTAAACATGGAATATAAGCAGATACTCAAGAAATACTAAGCCATTTTATTACACTGAGTAATGGAAAGAGTACAGGAGGTGATCGAAAATATAGCACCTTGACTTGCACAAGGCAAGTGGAGAAATACACCTAGAATAGTAAAGAAATGGCCTCTCTCTGAACTGCGTCCAAGCTACTGGAGAACTGTTGTGCTGTTGTTACTACATGAAATCAAGTGAGGATTTGGGGTTGTTCTTCTCCTTAGAAAATGCTGAAACTCTGGAATCAGCCTCTGCTCAATAAACCCAGAAAAACCCAGAAAGCTTTTCTGAAATAGCTAACCCCTGAAAATCACCCCCTTAAGGATCTATGCAATCCCTCAAGGCTTTGTGTTTCCATTGAATAAAACCCTCAAAACCTCTGCCCGAAACTCTGCCAAAATCCTCCAATATTTAAGGGATGATCCCTTGCTCAATCTCCCAGCTCAAATCCTACACAAAACCACAATCCAGAACTCCTCTCGAAATGAACTGTGTCCCTCTCTCAAGACTGCACAGTCATCAAAAATGCCCAATTCCTCAACTCCAAAGATAAATCCTCCTACAAAATACTACTGAAAACTACCTTTCCCAAGCAGGCACTCGAAGTCCCCTGGGGCTAAGGTGAGATCTCTGAACAGAGACACTCGATGCACTAAACAGTGCTGCAGACAGGCTAAATAGCCAGTGTGCTCTAAGTCGAAGTGACTAGCTCAAATGCACATAATCGAATGCCAAAATGAGGAGGCTCCTCTCTCCTCTATAGCATTGGCCTATCTCAACCCTAAGGCCCACCTCCTCCATTGTAACCTCCCTCTTGCCACGTGCTCCTATCCATCTGCACAATCCCTTCAAGTGTCTACGTGGGCCCCTCCTCTACGTGGTCCTTTGGCCCCCTTGGCTCCCCTTTTAAGTCACAAAATTGTGCTACTAGGGAGTGACTTTATTCAAAAAGTGAGTTATGTCCCCCCTTTTCTCACCTTTTTATTTATTAATAATTATAGAAGGCAAAATTGAGAAAAATCGAATATTCCAATTAGCCATGGCTAATTAGGAATATTACAGTCTCCCCCGGCAAAATGTTGCTTGTCCTCAAGCAACTAAAGTGATGGATGCTGCAAAATTTTCTCACTCTCCCAAGTGGCATCCTCATCCGGTAAATTCTTCCACCTCACTAAGAATTCCCAGACTGTTCTGTTCCGTCCCTGCCTCTCCCTGGTATCAATAATAGCCTCTGGTTGCAACACCAAATGCCCCTCATCATCCGTGGGTGGTAGCTCATCTGCCACTATCACATGCTGCCCCAATGCCTTCTTCAGGCATGATACATGAAAGACATTATGAATATTGTTGCCTTGGGGCAGCTTTAACTCATACGCAACCTGTCCAATCCTACGTATCACCCTGTATGGCCCATAAAAGCGGGGCTTGAGCTTCTCAGCCCCCTTTTGCTTCAGTGACGACTGTCGGTATGGCTGTAATCATAGGTAGACCAAGTCCCCTACCTCAAACTATCTCTCCACCCGACCCCTGTCAGCATACAACTTCTGCTGGTTCTGCGTTGTAGCCATATTATCCTTGAGAGCTCGGAGAATATCCTAACTCTCTTGGATCCGAATCTTGGCTCTCGGAGCCTTGCTAGCACCAAACATCACGTCAGGAAAAGATAAAGGATGATATCCATACAAAGCATAGAATGGTGACATACCAATGGACATGTGATGCGTAGTGTTGTAGCA
>APFE030401774.1:12411-71529 GCA_000404065.3 Pinus taeda | reverse complement strand
AATAATAATATAAAGCCACACAAATAACAATAGAGGGATTCTATGGGGCACATTAATAACAATATGGGGGCAATAGGGGCACAACAATATTAATAAGGGGTATAACTACAATAGTAATGGGGTAATCACTAGTATTATAGGGACCTAACATTCAAGCTGTGCAGAGATTTCGTCATTACATCCTCTTTCGCAAAACTATCGTTATATTATATTGCAACCCTATGACATACATCTTCTCACCTCAATTGCTGTGGGGGGGAAATATTCTAAATGGATAGTTATCTTACAGGAGTTTGACTTGGAGTTCATCAAATCCAAGTCAAAGAAATCTCTTGCCTTTGCTAAGCTACTTTGTAACCTTCCCTCGACCTCCAATGATTTAACATCAGAAGCATCAATCTTGGATGAGTCTCTATTTTTGATTTCATCAAGTGATCCATGGTATGGAGATATACTGGTATATCTCTAGACCCAAGCTTTTAGGCCTAATACCTCTCACTCTGAACAGCGACGTACTCGATACCAAGCCAAATATTATCTGATCATTGGTGATACACTTTATCGTCGTGGTGTCGATATGATCTTATGTAGGTGCCTTACTCATGAGGAGGCCGAGAAAGCTTTGAATGAATGCCATTCAGGTGCTTGTGGGGGGCATTTATCTAGTTACGCAACTGCACAAAAAATCCTATGAGCTAGTTACTTCTGGCCAACTATATTTAAAGATTACATACTTGCTGTCAAAAGGTGCCATGCTTGTCAGAATTTTGATCGTAAAACTAGATTACCACTTGCACCACTGCATACATTCGTTTATGTTGGCCCATTCGAAAAATGAGGCATTAATTTGATGACATGTAACCCCACCTCAGCTGGGGGGCATGGGTATATTATAGTTGTTGTTGACTATTTTACCAAATGGGTTGAAGCGATGCCTACATTGAACAACAATGGCGAAATGGCTGCTGTTTGTTTTTTAACCATGTGGTTTCTAGTTTTGGCATGCCACAAGCTATAGTTACAGATCATGGGTCACATTTTCTCAATCACATGATGATCGAGTTAACTACCAAATTAGCACTGTCTCATGATAGTTCTACTCCATATTATCTGCAAACTAACGGATAAGTTGAGGCAATCAAAGTCCTTAAGTGCATGTTGCAAAGAATGATTGGAGTCCATAAACGGAATTGGCATTTAATCCTATACTCAGCTATGTGGACATATTGGACCTTGGTGAGAAATGTGACTGTCTTTACGCCTTTTTAGTTGGTGTATGGTTTGGAAGAAGTCTTACCAATCCAATGTGAAATCTCATCCCTCAAGCTCGCAATTGACCTACTTCTCGATACTTTTGAATAAGAAACACGTTTCTTGGAATTAATCCATCTAGATGAAACCCATCGTGATGTTGCATTGGCTAACGAAGCACATAAGAAACGCATCAAGGCACAATATGACAAGAATGTTAAGCCTCATGTCTTCTCAAAAGGTGACTGGTCTTGCTTTACGATCAAGATTCTGACAAACTAGGAGCAGGGAAGTTTGAACCGTTATGGACGGGCCCTTATATTGTTAAACATGTGTTGAAAAAAGGAGCCTACAAGTTAGTCAGTTATGATGGGATTCCATTGTCGCAGCCCTGAAACAGGTTGTATCTTAAACGTTACTATGCTTAATTAAGTGTAGTAAAAATCACTGTACATATGCTTTGATTGCATTTCTGTGTGTTAGTTTTCTTTTAGAGTTTCAATTTGGTTACGTAATCCACTTCACATTTGTTGCAGATGTTGAACTTTTTGGAACCATTTGTTGGGTATGCCGATGGAGCTAGTCGTAGTACACAAAACTTATCTTCTGCAGCGTGGGCCATTTTCGCTCCAAGCGGCAAGCTAGTGAGTTTCAGAGGGATATGTAAAGGTCGATCGACAAACAATATCGCTGAGTATAGCGCATTGATTGAACTCCTCTCTAATTCCATTTCACATGGCATACACCGAATCATTGTTAGGGTAGATTCACAACTTTTCATTCTACAACTTACTGCCATCTATTTCGTCTAAAACCCAGCTATTCATCGCATGTTCCTTAGAGTTCGAATTTTGGAAAGACATTTTGAATTCATTCAATATCAACATATTTCTAGAAATTTAAACACATTAACTGGCTCTCTAGAAAACTATGTGTTAAATAGACATTTGCAACATATGTAAAGAAAGCATCTTTCGATTCACATCATCATTTGAACAGGATTTCATCACTTAACCATAATAAAACTCTGACAAATAGTTTGTGTCCAAGACAAAATCGGTCATCTAACCCAAAAAACTCAAAAATCAATATCCTAGACTAGTGTTGCTAATGATAACAGGTCACAACCTATGCTATCATACGCAGGAGTCTCTTCCAACAACTCGATACACCAGTGGTATGGCACTGAAATCTCATAGGTAACTCATCAATCCAGACATCCAGAATATCAAGGGTTAAACCATCTATGTGGTCCTGCAGCTGAGCCAAGGTTTCTTCAATGTCCAAATCTCTGAGAACTGCCCTCCCGACAGTTCTCTCCACTGGCGCACCTGCTTCCCGTGGGTGTATCACAAGTCGAACAGATCCAATATATACATATATATACGAGTTTATTTAGTCTTGGTAAAAATTAAAAAAAAAAAAAAAACACAAAAAAGTGAAAACTTAAAAAGAAAAGTATGGTCGAATCAATTTACCAATAGCACTCCACTGCGCCCTAACTGGCAATACCAGATCTAGATCACCACAGAAGTCCATCCCAGCGTATGGATATTCTGTGAAGGCCATCTCCTGATGGTCAAACCACTCAGAGAAACTGGAGGAAAATGACATCAGTGACTGGCCAGCATGCCTAGCCATAAGATCTACTCACCACTGCATCCGTGGGTCTCTAGGTCTAGGTACTCCCAAAGAAATGTGTTGTGGTTGCATAAGCGAGATTCTTTCCAAGTCGAAGGAAATCAAGATAGACCCATAACCAATTTTTTTTGTCTTTCCAGCCTTTACCTTGGTTAGTTGTTCTCTCATAGATGGAAGAATTTCCTCACATCAGTTGAATATCTTTGGTTCCAGGCATTCCAAGGCACACTGCATATAAGATCTGTTTTCTAAATGTAAAGTCGCACTACTAGCCAATCTAGTGAGGGTAAATAGGATATTTCTCAAAGGTCGATCACTAACATCTTGGACATGAATCTTTCCATATCTACTGGGTTGAGATCCTTCTTGATAGAACTGACGAATATAATCTCTCATTGATTCACCTCCTTTGGTGAATCATGATAGTGAAATAGGAGCACCCTGCCTCGATAAACTTGTAAGAAAGTAAACATCCTCGATGGTAAAGGGGATCTCTTTACCCCTAATTTGAAAAACCAGGTCAGTAGGGTCCCAAGCACAAACAAGATATTGTAGCAGTTCTATTTGTTGCCGCATGCTGGATAAGCGAAAGAACTTCAACAACCAACAGTTCTTTAAGGCATCAAATATGCCCTGGTCATTTAAAGCAATCATGTCTTGTTCTTGCCACGTAACGACCATTTTGATCCAATGAATATCTGAAACACAATCATTAGATAAATTAGGATCCAACTTGGGCAAAAAACAGTTAAAAATTTGGGGAAAAACAACTGTTTAATTTTAGTTTTTTGTGCCCATCGCACTTGCCCTTTAGAGACAGTGCTATGCATTGCAGGCTACCTGTTAGGATCCTAAAATGCATTGCACTTTTCGACAGACACAGGGTGCGATGATCTAGAAAATGCAAGATGAAACCTTAGAGGCCTGAAAAACTAAGAAATTTTGCTCAAAACTGAAAAAGAATGGAATAGAATGAAAGAGCACTGGGATAGCTCCTACCTGGTGGGGTGCTCCAAATCCAATGGTAGAAATGAAATGGTTAAAATGAATTACCAAAACTTGTTTTTTATATTTAATTTTACATGTAAATCAAGTAGATGTTGGTTTTTATTCATTTTTTATCCATGTATTTTAATCATCTTTGGTGGAGTTTTGAGCAGGATGAACGACTGAAAACAAAATACGATGTACTAAATGGTGAATTGAGCATCTTTGACCACAAAGAAAAAAATTTGTTTTCTTTTCGAGCTTTGATATAAAATGAAAAGAAACCATAGCGTCCTCTTTAAACTCTTTTCAGACTCTCTAAATGAGAAAATATAGTCGAGCGCTTGTCTTTTCCAGCTCATTAAAGTATTGGAAACGACATCTTTCTTGTATTATTTTATCATTTTTTGGACCTGAGGGATTATTTTATGAAAAAAAACTTATAGAGTTTTATTTTCATCCCTTTTCAAACTCTCTAAACATGAAAAGGACCAAGTTATCTTTGTTGTTAAACTCGTTAAAATATTATAATAGCGAAAAACTTGTCCATCTAGACAAGACCAAGTTTCACCGTCGCTAGACTCGTTAAAAAATCAAATAGCAATGGGTTTCCCAAAGGGTGAACTATAGAATAAGCATATATTATACTCCTCAAGCTTGATAAAAATAAAGAGGTACTAGTCAGCAATGTTTGGGAAAAATGGGAAAATTCTTGAAAACTTATGGCAGCGAGTCGCTCTTGAACATGACACTTTCACTCCATCTTCGTGACTAAGCTGGCTTGGGTCATTCCATTTGATGGCTATCATACTGTTGGTTTATCAATCCATCCATCAATTTTGTTTTTGGTCAATGCTACCAATTCAACTCAATGTCGCCGATATGTTCAAGAGAAGTCATCTAATTAAAACTTCATCTGTTGCAATACTATAAACCTTCATTTTCATGACCGTCATTCCTGAACCTTGTGTCATCAGTCGATTTTCATCTCCAAAAATCATTTACTTCATTTCGTGTCATAGATGTGGGATATATCAAGGCCCTCCTACGACAAGTCGCTTCTTGTCAACATTAGCTCATCATCCAAGAAGTTGACTTAGAAACACCCTTTTAGTGCTTTGAAGCTTGCATACATCAATGATAAGTTTCTCGCTTCCGACGACAGGTTGACATCAATGGCCTTCGACCAAAATATTTTGCATGGTGTTCGACATAAAATCATTCATTCACACCATGCGAAATGTACTGTAGTACCTTGAGGATCATCATTATTATCGGTGATCCGTCTCGCGTTTGTTAACAACTTACATCATTGGTTGGTAATCAAACGATGTCTCTCTATGTTCAACCACAGAACATCTATTCACATGGTTAGACTTGTACATTGAGTGAAGATTGAACGAGATTGAAGACCCCAGATCTAGTTTCATCCATCAGGGTTGTGATATATTCAGGAGTACCAAATCAAATGTACAAAGGCTTTACACAGATGGTCAGCCTAATCATGGATCACAAATCTATATCTGTAGAATCATAAGTCTATATCTATAGATGACTATTTTGATCTATCTACATGTAATGAAAATTTATAAGCTGAGCATGGGAATGCCTCCCTTAGCTATTTCATGAGAAAAAATCAGATTATCATTATGTATTGTATTGTAATTGATGTAGGTCGCCTTTCGATTTGAAACTTCCGATCCTCATGATAAAGCATTTCACCCGACATAGATATTTACGACCTCATGCTTTAGGGGGCAACTGTTACAGATTTATTTGGGCACATCAACCCAAACTCACATGTTGATGCTATTAGGGTTCATCAACCCCTAATATAGTTGTTTCATGCCCTAAATAACTTAGTCATCTGAATGCCTCACTCCCAAAAAAGTTCCATCACAAAATTTATCCAAAATGTGTCTCTAAAGAGATCATTGCAGGAAGCCCTTCATTAGACTGCAATGCATTGCAGGTGCCATACTGACTAAGTGCTATGCATTGCACTTAGGCCCTCTTTAGTCTGCGATGAGCGAGCTTCGGCAAAGTTCCAGGAGAGTTTGAAGAATCAGTTATTCATTGAAACTTTTAGAAGCTTCTCCAGTGCTACCTGCCCCTCTGAGTTCGCCCAAGGATGACTAAAGGAATTAGGAAAAATCAACCTCTTATCCCCCTCTTTCATGGAACCAATTCCTAAAAATAGAAATGCATTCATCATCATCATTGATGACCCAACCTCCTTCACTCATATATAAATGGATCACTCATCTAAGGGATCTAGAGGCTGAATAATTTATGAGTTGTAAGGAGGCGTTGATGGTTTTAATATTGAGGCTAAGTATTGTGGTAAAGTTGGAATTTCTTTCTGTTCATGAGGTGAAGAGGGTTTGAAGCTGGAAGGATGGCACTGGATCGAACTCATGGGTTGTAATCCTTCTTTCTATTAATAAATCTTTTCAAGATTTTTTCCCCATGTTTGTGTAATCCATCAATGCATTCATATGTTTATCATACTTTCATTTCTATGTTATTTATGAATTATGGATCATTATGCTTTGATGGGTCTTTGTTTCTGTAATTGCACAAGTACTCTCCAAGCATGTTAAGTACAGGGAGAAGCAACGGGATCAGTCAAAGGAGAGGGGGATCAAGTGAGGAATCAAGCAGAAGTTGCAGGTTGACTCCTTATAATATTTCTCTTATTTTTCGTTCATAGGAAAAATAGTGAATTGTTTTAACTGTTGTTTCTAGGTTAGCTACCAAACCTAGAGGGTTAGCATTTCTTAGAAATACTAATTTTCCCAAAAACAGTCTTCACATCACTGCTTTGATCCAACCATAAAGTATCTCGAAAGTCCTAAATGGATCTGGCAGGGGGGGTATAAGGTAAATTTCTTTCTAGAATCTCCATGCGAAATATACATATCACTAGAACAACATCCAATATATGCATCGGCCATAACAAGCCATGGTCAACCCAAGATCAAGGGATGTCCTCCTACTGGGTTCTTTGGCTGAAGCACAATGAAATCATCAGGATATTCCCAAGAATCTAATGAGATGAACACATCATCTAATACTCCTTCTGGCTTAATTTTAGATCTATTTGCTAATTCAAGCATAGTTGGAGTAGGGCGAAGATGAGATAACCGAAGTTGATCCATAGTTTTCTTAGTCATGACATTAATGGCTGCCCCCAGGTCTATAAGAACATTAGAGACAAGGACATTACCAATCTTAACTAAGACAACATGGTTTCCAGGATCAGTATATTTTTCCATAGACAGACATCCTGTCATCAACTCTACTGCCCTACCAACAAATTGAATGGTTTGGGGTTCCGATCTCTTCCTCCCGAGTTTCTTGAGACAGTTCCTTAATAATCTTGGTATATATGGGGATCTCTTTGATGGTTTGAAGCAAAGGTGTCTTAATGAAAAGATTCTGAAGCTATGATGCCAAACTAGTCTCAGAGATAGGCTCACTTCTTTCCATTACTAGCCTCTCGGGGAAGGGAGGCTGGTTAGAAGAAGATGGAAAGGATTCAAAGGGTAAGGGATGCTTAGTGACAACTTTTGAAGAATGGCTAAGAGTTTCCTCTTCTCCTTTCTTTTCAACAATCACTATAGGTTGCTTATGATTTTCTGATGTTACAGTCCTTCTCGATCTTAATTGAATATCATGAACTCCAACTGGAATAGACTGGTACTCGAATGGTAAAGGTGGGTTTGTTACATAGATTATTTGCACTGCTTTATTATTGTTAGGATTGGGCATAGGTTGAGCAGGAAACTGAGGAGG
This sequence comes from Pinus taeda, assembly GCA_000404065.3. NCBI lineage: Eukaryota > Viridiplantae > Streptophyta > Pinopsida > Pinales > Pinaceae > Pinus > Pinus taeda. The sequence goes on along the minus strand of APFE030401774.1, from coordinate 63,852 downwards.
TCGAAAAGGTGGAGGTAAAGGCAACGGTAGAGTAGACTGAATTGGAAGTTGAGGCATTGATTAAGGTGTATGCGTAGATGGATATGACTGCATAGGTGGTTGGTAGGAATATGGAGAATGAGTTGGCCCTCTCCAACCTTGTTTCCATGGTTGAGAAGGTTGCCCATGATGATATTGATTCCCATACTGCCACTGCTAATTAGTGTTAGGATAAGAATATGCATGTGAATTATAACCAAAATAGTGCGGAGAAAATTCAGGAGCCATACCTGCACCTACCTGAGGCCAATTCCTTCTTGCTTCCATAACATACAAGTATTTAGCTTCAGGCTATCTCCCTGTAAATATAGCTTTAAGTCCTGGTATAAAGGGACATTTTTCTGTGACATGGTCTTATGCACACATAGCACACTTATTGGTTTCTTTCAAATTAAGAGGACACTGTTTAGGAGGATGCTTGTCTCTACGTTTAGGACAGAAAATACATAATGACTCTTGTTCCTTCATGGGTTTTTCCTGAAATTGTGAAGAGTCCAACTGTTTGGTAACAATATTCATTATATCAATTTTCATTTTTTCCATTTTATTTTCTAGTCCAATAATCATAGCATCAATAGATTCAATTTTTCTATTTCTATTTCGAGTTCCTCTACCAGATCTATATTGATTTCTTGAAAATTTCTTGCATAATTCATAAATTTGTTCAAAAGTTTGCTGAGAAATACCACCTTGTCCAAACAGATTTAAATGATCTGTAGCATTATCAGTAAGTCCTCTTAAGAACAAGGTTCTACTAACACTGGGATCAAACTTAAGTTTTGACCTTTGTAAAATATACAAAAATCTTTCTAGGTAATCTTCAAGAGTTTCATCATCATCCTGTATGATTGTAAAAATCTCATCCTGCATGTCTCAAATTTTGCAATATTCTTGATATCTAGACAAAAACACTCTCTTCATCTGATCCCAAGAGGTTATAGTGTTTCCTCCTAACCCCATAAACCAATGTAGAGCTGAGTCCTTGAGAGTAACAGGAAATAATCTTAAATTCTGAGCATAAGTTGAATAATCATAACTTCTACACAGAATATCAAACTCGAATAGAAAAGAGTCAGGATCTTCATGAATTTTACCATGGAAATGAGTGAGAGATGATGGTAGAATATTCTTCATTTGTGCCACAGTATCATGATCCACAATTGGAAACACAAAAGTGGATTGTTCCCCACTTGCCTGGTTTTCACCAATCCCTTCCACATGATCTTCATGGTCCACCATTGTTTCCCTTTTACTTGAACTTCTCTCAACAACTTGAACCATACCTGATCTCTTGTCACCAGAATCCAGGTGGACTGTTCCTGCGTGATGGGTTTGAATTGGATTGGGCTTCTTGCTTACAGAAGGAGACCCAATATGAGAATTGTTTTCAAAATTCTTTCGGCCCTTAGTGGGATTCAAACCCTTACCTTTTCTAGGCATTCATTCCAAAAAAAGAAAGAAAAATAACAAACAACTTCTAATAAAAAATGTTGTCATAAATAAATTAACACCAGTAAAATTCCTTCAAAGAAGCTTTTCCAAACAATACTGCAAAAATAAAGGAAAAACTACCTCTATTGTATAATCAAAAAATTCTTATCAAATCAAATCACCTCCCCGGCAATGGTGTCTTTACTAAAGGCTTTTTACTTCTTGCAAGGGCTTGAACTTTTCCAGGTTCAAAGCACTCAGATCCCATGGCAAGAAACTAGTTCTTGCACCGGATCAGAGCTTCCTCCACTTAGCATTTAATTCTTAAAATGAGTGCTTAATTATTGCAAGTGCTATTATACTGTTAAATCAAATTGCACACATAAAAATTGAATGTTTTTGATCTTAACAGAGTGTAGGAATAAAGAAACAATCAATATACATTCATCTTGTCATGATAATTTAATGAAAGAAAGAAGATTGCGGAAAGTAGACTAAGAAGGCTTGCTGCATCAAACCAACGTGCATTGGTGCAGGTTCATTTCTCATGCTTGGACCATGCGAGGAAAACCAATCAAACATAATTGCAGAAAAGGAGATATCACGCCAACGTGCACTGGTGCAGGGTTATTTCTCTTGCTTGGACCAAGCGGAGGAAACCAATCTGAAATCAAGTGCAGGAAAGGGAATTTATTTACTTCACACAATGGATCTGTTTTCACTCAGACATGAATGCATGTGCTTAAAATTAAATCACACTTGACAATGTAAACACAAATTACAGGAAAATGGGAAATGGGGTAAACGTGTTGGGTTGGATGGGCCCTAGCCAACCAGCGTGTTCCCCTTTAAATAAAAACACTGCTCAATACCTTAATCAATTCATTAGCTCAAATATAGAAACACAATTTGTGAAACATGAGGCGGAGCTCCCTTTTATCAATTCATTGAGGCAAGTACATACATTAATACATCGTCCAACCCAGATTAGGGCGATAACAAAATACAACAACCTGTTACCACCTCTCTGGCTATGTCTCTGTTCTCTTCTACTAAAAAAAACCTTCCCTAGTCCTATTTACATTCTACATTATATAGATATTTGGCCAAAGGCCAAAATAGATCATTCAACCGATTACATAACCAAACATAGAATTTAGCTTTTCGGCCTTCAAAATTAGACAGTTAGCAAAACTGGCCGTAGCCAATCTCCATATTTCGTCCTTTACAGATTTGATCTCGGATGCCTTTGGATCGATCTTGTTGTCGTGGTTGAAGCTGCTCAAAATGAGGCGGTGATCAAGGAGGTTCAGATCTGCTGCAAGGATTTGTTGTGCTGGCAACGGTGAAAGATCTGATCGTGCACTAGGATCAATGGTCATGGTAAGTACTCTAACTACCAAATAAAAATTGAAGATATCGATAAGTTACAAAGATTGATTAAAAGTAATAAATCATGCAATAAATGATTAATTAATGCTAAGTTAAATTAAAAGTATTAAAAATAAATTTTATACAAAATATGTCACCGTGCTTGGACTGGTGCAAATGAGGGTGTATAAAAGAGGTAAAACAATGATAAATGGTTATGATTTAGGAAAGGAAAATGGAAAAAAGAGAGCAAATTAGGGGGCTAAGATGAAGCATACATTTAGCCATTTCCTTTAAGGTGCGATTCTTCCTTTCAGTGACACCATTTTGTTGTGGAGTATATGAAACAATATGTTGCATTTGAATTCCACGCTCAATGCAAAAGTTGATGAATTTGTTGTTAACATATTCTCTGCCATTATCAAATCTGAGCTTAAGAATTTGATGTCCATATTGTTTCTCAACAAGGGCCTTAAAGTCCAAGAACATGTTAAATACTTCACTCTTTAGTTTTAAGAAGTATACCCAAGTGCATCTGGAGAAATCATCAATGAAAGTTAAGAAATACTTGTAGCCAAAGAATGAAACAACTGGAAGTGGACCACATAAATCAATATGCACAAGTATTAAAGGGGCTGAGGCGTGCCAAGAGGCACATTTTTTAAAACTATCTTGATGATGTTTTCCAGAGTACACATCCGAAACAAACACCATCTTCGCAAGATACCATAGGAAAACCTGTCACCATATTTTCTTTACATAGTTTTTGAAGGGAGCGATAGTTTAAGCGACCAAATCGTTCATGCCAAAGTTTGCTCACTTCATCATTATGAGCAACAAATACTGAGGGAAGAGTTGATGACCCAAAGTTGTTAAACTTATACAACCTTGTAGAATCATCAACAATTATAGTTTCTAAAATATGTCTAGGATCTCCGAGGTCCTTAATTACAACATCATGAGGTGAAAATTTAACTATTTTACCTTCACCTGAATGAGTTATATGATATACAGATAGAAGGTTGCAGGATAAGGTAGGAATGCATAATACATCATTAAATTGACCATTGTCTAGAGGAATAGTTCTAGTCCTTACAACATTAAGAGCTCTATCATCACCAACATATATATTTTTGGTGTTACAATCATTTAAAGAAGAAAACATGGCTTTGTTTTTGGCCATGTGATAAGAAGCTCCAGAATCAATGAGCCACTCATGAGAATGAGAAGAAGAAGATACATTTAGTGCATAACCAAACTGAAATACTTGAAAACCACATGTAGAAAGTGTTATTCCTGAAGATGAAGTTGAAGTTGAAGAGTGTTCCAAATTGATGTTATGTTTCTTCATTGTTGCTTCCAAGGCATCCAAGCTTCTTAAAGCATTTGGATTCTAAGCGGTCATCTCGATTACAAAAGTTGCAATCTCTATCAGTATTCTTCCTGTTGTTTTTATTTGCCTTATCATTTTGTTGAATTGATTTTTCATTTTGAGACTGAAAATGCTTAGGACTCTTGGTTGGTTTAGGACCATTCTTTTAGGATTCTTTGAACTTTGTTGCTTTTGGGCGGCTAAGACTTTCTTAGAAGAGTTTCCGAGATTAAGAAGACCAAGATGTAAGAGTTTTTATTGTTCTCTTATTAAATAATCACAAAAGGCATCAAAAGAGGGGGACTTGTAGGCTTGTCCTTGAGAAATAAAGGCTTCTCTAGTAGAATGGAAGGTGGAAAAAAACTCAGAGTAGGCTGGTCCTAACTTTGTAAGAATGGAATATGTAAGGTTACCATTCTATTTCTTAACCTTAACACCTTCCAAGAGAAGTCTAAGGGTGTTGAACTTGGACAAAAAATTTCAATGGAAGAAAAATTATTAGGGTCCAACGTAAGCAACTCATTTTCAAGTTGATGGGCTCTAATTTTATTTTTAATTCCAAAAAATTTATTGAGATGTTTTATTGCTTCATCAGGGGTATCAAGTTCTGCGATTTGGAATCTAAGGTCTCGAGAAATAGAGATCCCTATCAACCCACGTGCTTGATCTTGCCTATTTTTCCATTTGATTGCCTTATCTTCATGTTTAGATTTAGATTCTTGGCCTCAGGCTATTCTATAAAGACCTTTACTTCTAAGTAAATCCACAATGTAGGATAACCATTGGAAGTAGTTGGTGCTGTCAAGAATAACTTGACATGGACTTTCCATTTTAATAGAAATTGAAGCTGTAGATGTTGAAACTAAGTGTTCCAATGGAAATATCTCGAAAAATTAGGCCGATTAAAAAAAACAACTCTGAAAACAACTTCGAGATGAAGAAGTTATGGATTTTTGAAGAAAAGTTGTTGAAGATGTTGACGAAGCACGTGAATGATAATGTTATATTTATAAACCCCGCCCCCCACCCCCACTTTCCAAAATTAATCTAATTAAATCACTTAAAAAAAAAATTATGTGACCCACTTTTATAAATAAATGAAAGTCACTTTTATGATGGTACTCTATGAGCTACCCACTAAATTGTAACTTAAATAAAAGATCAAGAGACTTTAGAATTATAAGTGACTCACTTTTTATAATGGGTGAGAACACTTTTACATAAAGTAACTTTAAAACATAAGTTATATGTGCTTTCTGAAAAAGTAACTCAACAAAAAGAAATACTTGAACTCAAGACCTCTATTCTCATAAAGTAACTTTGGACCAAGTGAGTTAGTTTAAAAGGTTAGTAATTTTTGGAAAATAGGAAGGTTTTTCTTTTTTTTAGTCACGGAAGCTTTGGAGTGCGTGTTTACTTCAAAAAGACCTTTTTTCCTACAAAAAAAAAAAACCACACAACCCAACACGGACATGCAAAAAAACCAAACCTTCTAGCTTGAAGTTAGCTTTCGTTGGAAACTAAATATTTTCCTCAACGTTTCTAATTTTCCGAGATCAGACTAAGGCACGACGGAAAAGAGCATACACATGAGAAAAATCTTTTATTTCCGTTTCTAATTTTCTCAGATCACACAGAGTCGTGGTGCAAAGAGGATACGCAGAAATGAAAGGTATAGATCCAGTAATAAAAAACATAGAGATAAATAAACCGAAATAAACAAAGAGATAAATAACTAAAACTACAAATAAACACTGTATACCTCCATATTTTAAAAATGACATACCTAGGGCTACTAGAAACCTTTTCGTGTGAAATGAAAAGGGTTCCTCACTAGAACAGATGCCCCTAACACAATAGAGTAGTCCTCTTGGCCCAAAAGTAGTCAGAAACAATAGATCTATGAAATGACAGTCAGATGCAGTTGTACCGGCTTTAGATTTGGATCACCAACAGATGCAACCCTCAAATAGATTTGATACCATGTAGAAATTTACAGGCTAAGTTCCTCAAATAGAACACCAAAGGACACCACTCACAAACAGATCACAGATCAGTACACTAGTATTCTTGACGCGGTTAAAACCCTCAAAGAGGGAAACAGTCCATATCCTGAGCCAATGTGGCCTCTTTAGGCAATTTATTAATGTAAAAGAAAGAAAATTTACATAAGATTCTCTAATGAATGGTCACCCTACAAATGCAACTCTATGCTATTTAAATAGAGATCATGGACCAATCAGGTGTTAAGCCACGGATCAAGCGTCAGTAATACCAAGGAGAGAATGAATCGTCGGATCACTTCATGTCTATAACATATCGTGACCGTTAGATTGTAAGTTACAAAAGTACGTAGTAAATAAACACACTTTACCTAACTCTACACTAGACCAAGTTATAATTAACTATTTCCTATGTGTCAGAATATCCTAATAGCATGGAGGATTGGGTAATCATCTGGCATCCAATGTTCTTTGAGGATGTGTAGGGCATCCAAGATAAGGGTAGGAAATAGGACCGATATTCTTTGAGGGTTGGGAACCCAAGATAAGAATAGTACTAGAAGGTCATACTTAGTGAACACCGGGGTGGGTATGTAACTTGCGAGACAATGATGGAGGTGTCTACCATCATTGGTCTCACCAACATTGTGCTCTGATATATTAAGAGATAGAGCTATTAGTCAAGGCCTTGCTATGTGACAATGTTGGTTATAATGATGGTATACTATGGATTAATAGTCAGACTCTTCTTATGATATCTCTTTAGTATTGAGAATAACTATGTACCATTTAATGAATACCTCCGTAGTTTAGGAGGGAGTGTTGAAGAAAATGTAACTAGGTTCGGTTTTCATTATGACTTGTAATTATAATATTATGTAAAAGAAAAATTATTATTCCTTGCATCATGGGTTTCATGAGCAAGATGTGTTTACCATAGGTCAAAGACTTCTTCTTGATGTCTTTAGGATTTTATGTCTCATCATAAGTATTATAAAAGTCATAAGGTCAAAAGATTATGATCCAAGAACAAGTGTCACTATCCTTGTGCAAGTCAGCTCTACAAAAGACAATGATCTCCTTGATGATATGTCGGCCTACCTTTAAGGCACTCATGTCGTCCTAATGTATCATAGATGATCTATATATATAAGGAGTGATGTTGAGTCAATGAACAAGTCTTCGGATCATTCATCATAGTCAACTAAGATTGTATGCATACACAGTTATATCTCGGTGAAGTGATCAAGGGTAATATCAAGTTCTCGGAAGTCTATCTCGGAGGTCTATACAGTGATAACTCTCGGAAGTCTGAACATTTACTATTGAATAACTTGTATATATATATATAATATATATATATACAGTGACTGCGTTTAGTATAGCCCTCGGTGGTGGGCTGTCTCATCATTATCTTAAAGGAGCATGAAGGACTGTCTCAAAGACAGTAACATAAATGAAGCAACTTATTTCTGAGCGAAGATCTGTGGCAGCCGAAGAAAGGGCCTGAGGACTGTGATTAGACAGCGAAGAAACAAGGAGACCGAGAACTGAAGGAGGACAGTGATATCAAGACTATGGATTGCAGGCCAAACATTTTAGAGGATAGTGACAAACATCTTGGAGGTAATCTTGTGTCAATTTTGTCAAGGGTCTTGGTATACGTCAACTAAACATCTATAAGAGATTGAAGGGTTTTCCTCTCAAGACGAGAGGTTTTAGCCCTGGCTTAAAAGCCTAAACATTGTGTTACTGTCTTATTGTTTTGAACTTTTGGTTGCTATTTGATGTATTGAACACACACAATAATAAGGATCTAAGATAATATAAGAAGATGGACACAAGTAGTAATCAAGTAAGAGAATTTGTAATAAACAAAATGCCCTTAAATTCTCAAAAGTATTAGTATGAATGATGAGTACGCAACAATGTATTCCATTATTAATTCAATTATGTTTGGATCAATGTATTTATGCTTTGATTATTGTATGTACTAAAGAAAAATTATATACCCCGAAGTCTGCCCCTAAATTTACCTAAAATTTGAGGGTACTGCCACACGTCTCCCTTGTGCATCTCCCCACACCCACGTCCCCCCATCCCAGAGTCTTGGTGGAACATAGAATATTTCTCCTCTTCACTGAACAATGTTACGATTGTCAGAAATGTAGACTAAAGCTTAACATACAGATCTATATGTGATGAGATGATTTAATTCATTTCATAAATCTTTGATTACAAAGGGTGGCAGATCACGAAAAATTTGACAACTTTATGAATTGGTAACGGGCCAAGGAGCTAGCAGTAGCATATCATTGGTTGACTTTGCACATATCATTTTGTCTTTTGTGAATTTTCACCTGTTATACTTGTTTTCCTTGTAATATCTTTTCTATTTGCTTATTAAGGTATCTTCCAGATAAAAAATGGATCGTAAGACTTTGTAATCAGTTCTTGTTTTCTAAGTTTTCTATTGCATTAGGACAAGTTTGCTGTTTTAAAAAATTACTTTATTGCAGGTTCACATTGCTCTTGATTTGTTTGAAGAAATGTGCAAAGCTGGTCTACAAATTTCTGCTAAGACTTTCCATCCATTCATGCAAGCAAGTGAAAAGAGAAATGAACTGGATCTGGTAAGAACCGTAGACTTTAAGTGCCAGCATAATGTCAAAACAGAATGTTACTTGTAGCATGTAACTATTATTTTCTAAAGGTGTGAAGCAGGTTAGTCGATGGAGTTCGATATCTTGCTTTGTACATTTTAATCTTCTTTTGTGTTTTTTAAGGGCCCAAGGCTGAAGTTCCAAAACAGTATTTAATATTTGACTATAATTTATTCTATTCTTTACAATATCTGATTATGGAATAATCTTTCCAAGTAAATTAGAATGACTTGAAGAGAGTAGCCAGAAAGAAGAAATATATTCACAGGTCTAACTACAAGCATACACATGGATACAATCACAATAACAACAAAAATTAAGAATGACTTTGTTATTATTATAAGATTATATATAGAGGATTATGTCTTGTGGACTGAGTGAGCAAACTACATACCCATGGTAAGACTGACAGGGAATTACCAACCCTTATGTCTTTCACTTGTATCTATATACTCATTGATAGGTAACCATCAAGAAGTTGAGAAAACATAACCATTGATACATTTTTTTGCTTGTTAACAAGTTAATTAGAAAATTACATGAAGACATCACGTTATGACACAAAGGCATAGATGCAGGCATTTATTAGCAGTCCGACAATTATTATAGTTGGACTTTACTGTATGTAATGACAGTTTTATTACCAACACCTAGCCCCTTTTGTAACAATTGAGCATTGTACTAAACTATAAGAACAATGATGCATCCTCAACAAAAGAGTAGGACTGTTACCACTCAATCTAGCAGGGGTCCTAGGAGGGGTACCTAAGGGACAACTACTAGACCAAATGAAAACAACAAGACAAACACCCATTGTCACCTCAATTAGTGTCCCTTGCTCTTTATGGACTTTCACCGATGGGAGGAGTCGCGGTATAAGAGAAATAGCTTGAATCATAGGACCAATGACAAGATATGGTGTGATTTCCAAGGCCCATTCAAAGGAGAGGCTCAAATGATGGCTTAATGCTTCAATTAGAAGCTAATGGCTCTTCAGGAAAGGCCTATGAGGAGACCTAGACCTAGGAAGATAGGTTATTCAATTAGAAGAGATACCCTTAAATCTAAGGCTTCCTAATGAGACAAGACCTCTCTAAAGGCTTTGTTAGATGATTACCATATTAGGATTTGACACCACTAGAGAGACCTAGGGAAATATCCAAGCAAGGCCTAGGGCTTACAATGATTGCAAGGAGATGATCCTTAATGTGATTACTAGGTCAAGCAAGGATGAGAAAAGGACAAAAAAATGATTAACTTCCTTATATTTTTTAAGAGCAAATGACATTGGGAATGCTGCTAACCAAAGAAGTTTGGGGATAAAATCAATGGCAAAGCAAGGGCTTGATATTTCTCTCAAACTAGCCTTGGGAATTGCCTCAAATTTGGAGGGCTAATAGAAGGCACTATAGCACAATACCTTACCAATCTGGTCTCAAAAAGACCCCTCCTAAAGCAATTCACACTAGGCCCTAGTTGACCTTCTAGGGTTAGGGAAAAATTTTGTGAAGGTTGAAAAGAAAAGAGGTTTAGGTTGATCACCTAGGATTAAGACCGATGCCTTATCAATTGGAAGAAACGGAGTCAAGATTTCCTTTGATGAAAGAACTTTGCTCTATCAAGGAAACCTATGCAACTTTCACTAGCCCTAAAGAGACAACAACTCAGCTACACTAGATGTTTATACTTTGTTTAACAAAGGTTGTTGGAGATTCGAGGATGCAATATGCAGATAAATCATTGAAAGAAGGAAATACACCTTTATTTTCTCTGAACAAAGGAAGAAGAAAGGGCAATAGAAACATCCTTATGCAAGTAAATAACACCATGATTGTGATGCATGGTCTCGTTTGTTTGTTCTTGTGTTTGTTAATTTCTGGTAGCATCGGAAGTGCTCTAAGTCTCAAAATTTGTAGGGAGGCTTAGATACATGCATTCTCCAATACCCAAAAATCGTTTTGGGAAATCCCACCCAGAGACAGTTTTATTAAAATAATTAATTATTTTTAATGGGATCCTAAGTCGAAACTTATGAAATTAAAATAATTAAAGGGTATTAATATAAACTGTGGGTGAAACTTCCAGAAAAAGGCGGATAACAAGTCAATATGATCCTAGCCATTGATTAGAACCTAATCTGGGCCGTTGATTGATCAGCGAGAGGATTATAAGAGAATGCTTGATGGGCACTTGGAGAACACACTGAGAGAGATAAAAAAGATCGAATTTCTCAGAGAGGGAAGTGCAACAGTTGCTAGAAGAGTGATCGAAGAGATCTTTTGCAGTGAAAGGCAATGAGTATACGAAAGAAGGAAGTTTCGCTGGGCTGGAGAGTACGAGGCAGAGAGGGAAAAACAATGTCCAGAGAGAGGCAGATGCTGGCCCATGCAGAGCTGACACAGTGGCAACACAAGCCTTAGAGGGAGATCAAATTCTTGCTGGGGAAATCGAGTTTTAGAAGTCGAGAGTCGGGGTGTGAGACCGTGAGGCAGAGATTCAGATTTTTCAGCCAGTAGAGGGTCCGGAGAAGGAGCAATGGGGTGATGCAGGGACTTTGTGATGCTTACGCAGTTCTGTGCAGAGGGTACACAGAGGCTCTAGTTCAGCGTGATTAGACTCAGATTCTCCTAGTGGCAGGGTGAAAGCACTTCACCATTTGTTTTGTCTACTTTCTCTATGTATCGGATTGCTAGTTGAGCATCCATGAATTGTACTTGCTGCATAATAATAAAACCCTCAGATCTGTTGCACCGGTTTTCCCAGAATGGGTTTTTCCAGGGACATTTGTCCAAAAATAACAGTGTTATTGTGTTGTATTTTCTTTCTTGCTCAGTCTTTTGCTTCCACATATAAATTAATTAAGTGAAGGCTGCAGTGTATGTTAGCTTTGATATTTGCTGTTGGAAACAATAAATAATTTGTTTCAGTATTTAACAGATAGGAGAAGATTAATCAGTTGCTGTAGTAGGTGATTCGGGTGGGATTCTTGAATCTTCACATGGTATCCGAGCTGCAGGTGGAACAAGAAGAGTAGTGCCAGAGAACCCAATGCTGAGTAGAAGAGGGAGATTGAAAATGCTACAGGAGGCCGCAGTTCGAAACCCCAGAGGGTTTGTGCAGTCCTAGCCAGAGGGCTCGTTTTTCGAGGCAGTCTCTTTCTGAGTGAGTCGACAGAGAGGAGGGCTACCAAATCGAAAATTTGTCGTGGCTGAGGGAGCAACGCTGATCCTTAGCGTGAGGAAGAGCTGGTGGGACGCATATTTTCAATAGGCAGATTGCTAGGCTGGAAGATGTCAAAAGAGAGAAGAGAAGCACAGTGAGGGATTTTTTCCTCAGTAAGACTTCCACCAAGAAGTCTATTTTCTTATTCGCTGAGCAGCAACAGTAAGAACCAAATAGGATATTTTTGACATTTGTGGTAGGGATGGCAACTAGTGGCTTGAGGGGTTCGGATAGGTTGAACAAAGCATCCAACTATGTCATCTGGAAGGCTAGAATGTCATTCCTTCTCGATGAGCATGCCCTCAAGACATATGTCGACAACGTTGTGGGTGGACCAGCAGATCCAGATCCGCTAAAGAAGTACTGAGCTGATATGGCGAAGGCGAAAAGAATGATCCTCGACAGAGTGAAGGATCATGTGGTCTGTCACATTGCTAGCAAAGGGACTGCTAAGGAGATGTGGGATGCATTGCCTACATTATATCAGGCATCTTCTGAGTAGCGGAAGATGTAGTTAGAGCAGACGCTGAGATCTACTCAGATGCAAAAGGGGGAACGTGTGGATTCGATTCCTCACGAAGCTTTAGGAGACCCGTGGTGAGTTATCTGCTATGGGGTCTACACCTCAAGACTTAGAGTTAGTGAGACTAGCTGTCAATTCTGTCTTAGATGAGTGGCAAGTCTTTGTCTAGAGTATCTTAGGCAGGGCAACTTTGCTGAATTGGGATGAGATGTGGGAAACTCTCAAACAAGAGATGAGGAGAGACTTGGTCAGGAACAAGCTTGATGGAAGCAACAACAGTAGGTCGAAGCCCAAGGAGGAGGAGGATAATCTAGCCCTTGCATCGAAGGGGCAGTAGGAGCAGTGGAGGCGGAAGAAGGATGTCTTGAAGATAAAGTGCTTCAAGTGTGGTGAGATGGCTCATTACGCAACACAATGTCCTCTCAGGAAGAAGGACAAAGACGAGAAGCATGATCCGAACGCTGCACTCGCGAAGATCGAGGAGGAAGAGTTAGCCATGAAAACCGAGATATCTCCAGGAGGGAGGTGGGCTGATTTGGAGCTGTAGTTCTAAAGAGCTACAGATGGGCAAGATCTTTGAGGAACCCACCTCTCGGATCAATTCCGTGCTATGGGAGCCCAGAGCAAAAGTAGCAGGATGGACTAGTGTCAGATGGTGCCGAGAAGTGTTGGAGAGAGTTGCAGTGTCTAGGAGCGTCAAAGAATGAACAACGCAAAGCAAAGTTGGCAACAATGCAGATGGCACAAAGCAGTAGTCAGCTGTAGCACAGTAGATTCAGAGGGCCAGCGCAGAGACTAGTAGCAATCAGGCTTTAACATACACGTGGTACCATACTGAACATAGTTAGTTCAGTAATTTGGGATGTTTTTCCATTGCCGATGGAGTAGCAACAACAGTTTGCAGTGCAGTGGCAGTGCTAGCAACAACACAAATGCAACACTTGAGAGGGAGTTGTAGTACGAATGTAGTGTTGACAGTGCCAGTGTCAGCAACAATACAGTTGCAGCAGTAGCAGCGCAGTAGTTGGTGGAGAACATGTCAAACATCAGCAGCGCAAAGGACACTGTTATGAAGTCAGGGTGGTGTTTCAGTGGGAAGCATTGCTAGAGCACATTCCTCGCTAAGAGGGAGTGTTGATTTCTGGTAGCGTCGGATGTGCTCTAAGTCTCAAAATTTTCAGGGAGGCTTAGACACATGCGTTCTCCAATATCTAGAAATCGTTTTGGGAAATTCCACCCGGAGATAGTTTTATTAAAATAATTAATTATTTTTAATGGGATCCTAAGTCTAATCTTAGGAAATTAAAATAATTAAAGGGTATTAATATGAACTGTGGGTGAAATGTCTAGAAGAAGGCAAAGATCAAGTCAATATGATCCTAGCTATTGATTAGAATCTAATCTGGGCTGTTGATTGATTAGTGAAAGGATTATAAGAGAAGACTTGATGGGCACTTGGAGAACACATCGAGAGAGATCAAGAAGATCGAATTTCTCAGAGAGGGCAGTGCAGTAGTTGCTAGAGGAGTGATCGAAGAGATCTCATGCAGTGGGGTGCAGTGAGTATCCAGAAGAAGGAAGTTTTCTTGGGCTGGAGAGTATGAGGCAAAGAGGGCAGAATGACGTCTAGAGAGAGGTAGATGCTAATCCATGCAGAGCTGACACAGTGGCAACACATGCCTTAGAGGGAGATCGAATTCCTACTGAGGAAATTGAGTTTCAGACGCTGGGAGTTGGGGTGTGAGACTGAGAGGCAAAGATTCAAATTTTCTAGCAAGCAAAGGGTTCGGAGAAGGAGCAACGTGATACCTAGCAGGGGTGATGCAGGGATTGCGTGAGGCTTACGTAGTTCTGCGCAGAGGGTACATAGCGGCTCCAGTTTAGCGTGATCAGACTCATATTCTCCCAGTGACAGGGTGAGAGAACTTCACCATTCATTTTGTCCTGTTTCTCTCTGTATCGGATTGCTGGTTGAGCATCCAGGAATTGTACTCAGATTTACTACTGCATAACAATAAAACCCTCATATCTGCTGCATCGGTTTTCCCACATTGGGTTTTTCCGAGGACATTTGTCCAAAAATAGCGATGTTATTGTATTGTATTTTCTTTCTTGCTCAGTCTCTTGTTTCTGCATATAAATTAATTAAGTGGAGGCTGCAGTGTATGTTAGCTTTGATATTTGCTGTAGGAAATAGTAAATAATTTGTTTTAGTATTTAACATATAGGAGAAGTTTAATTAGTTGCTGCAGTAGGTGATTTGGGAAAATAAAAAAGAATTCGATTTCTAAAAAGAAATCAAAGTCACACATGAAAAATTTAAATCAAAATTTTAAAGATTTATTTTTGGATTTAAACAAAAAATTAATGAAAAGCAAACCATCAAAAAAATATCGAATTCTTTGTGTTTTTTGAAAAATGAAACCCTAAGGAAAAATAAAACAAAGATAAAAGAAAAAAATGAAAGAAGAAATCGTGAGAAAGGTTTGTATGCAGGTAAGAGCTGTGGAGGAGGGAGCCCGAGGAAGAGGAGGAGTGAGCAGAAAAGGCGCAGGTCGAAGGCTGCAGAGTGAGGAGATGAGAGGAGTCGACGCAAGTAGCAAGGGCGCAAAAAAGAGGGAAGAATGAATGCAACAAGAGAGGACAATGGATGAGGAAGGAATGGCGGCGGGAGAGAGGTCGAGGGAGAGTTTTTTGAATGTAGGTTGGATGGCAGCAGAAGAGCTCGAAGGAAGTTAGCAGGGAGAAGGGAGGACGCATGCAGCAAGATGAAATCAACACAGAGGGCAGCGGTAGGTAAAGAACGCAGACAACAAAGGGAAACCGACGACGCCAGACAGAGAAGAAAGGCAACAGATAAAAAAACAAGGGCTGAGAGTTGCTGAATGAAAGAAGAAAAATGCAACAATATAGGCCTGCGGTTTGGTAGCAAGGGAAAAGAAGGCTGTAGGAGGAAAAAAGAAAAGGAAAACGCAGCAGAAGGAGGGAAAAAACAAATTTTTCTAGAGAGAGGAGAAAAATGCAGTAGAAAATGGTAGCCCAAGAATCCCAAAAAAGTATAAAAAATTTAATTTTTTTTTGCCTAGAATTTTAAATTTTAAGCCAACATATTTCTGCTTTAAAGTTTGTTATCAAAAAAACTTTAGATTTGAATTTGAAACCCTCAGATTGAAAATAATTTTGAATAATGTACCTGGAAAATGGTATTGAGCCTAGATCTTGCCCTCCAGGGTCTATATCTGGCTTCAAATTAAACATCTCTTTCAGATCTGCACTTGCAAAAACGAAAACAAAAATACCCAGAACCCAAATCTAAAACAAAATGAATGAAAACCCCGAAGCCTAAGCTAGAAAATTTCCAGATCTATTTTTTTTTTTTTTTTTAGATTTATGCACAAAAGTTGTATATCTATCAGATCAAATCTGACTAGTAAGGGCCTTAGATTATCAGATCTGGGAGCGGAGTTGGACTCATACTCTGATCTTACTAGCTAGATCTATCAATTTTTCCACAAAATATTTAAAGATAAATTTTAGTTTTCAGAGAGGTACTAGCCCAAAAACACTGTGCAAGAAAAAAATAATTTAATCTTGAGATAAGTGCTGGAGCCTATATGAGGCAGGCTCTTCAGAAAATATATGTTGAGAGTTGGCTAGTCCAACCGAGGACTATCCTCAAACGCTCAACAACAACTTGAGAGATCTCTTGCAAACACTAGGTCAACCATCAAACCAAGTAGAGAAATAGAACAACAATGAAATTCTAAAGAAATAGAGATACCTGCTACTTCGATCAAAATTAGAAATGTTACCGTAGATCCAACAAACTGAATAAGATACCTGTATTCAGATTATTCTAAGAGAGCTATTGATTGATAGTTTTCACATAATATTAAGCATGAATTAAAACAATGTTACCATAAATTCATAAAGAGGAACACCACCGCACGTTGAAATCCCAAAGACTTCTGCATTTATTCCAAAATGTATACAAGAGAGCTTGAGAGCTTAGTACACGATTCAAAGATCGGATGAAAAACAGACTGACATCGACCTCTAATTTATAGGTAAAATCTCGAACGACTAGATGGCTTGATCCCTATCAAATTAATCTCGATCGTTCATAATGATTTAATTAATCTTCAATCATCACCGTCAAAATTATTTATTTTTTGAGGAAAAATCGAATTTTTCATTTAATTGATTTTTGATTAACTTGAAACTAATTATTTTGAGTTAATTTCCTAAAAACATTGACATTGACTTAACCACCAAGGCCCAAGGGTCCAAAATTTATTGATTTCCTGAATATTCCCTTGGCCGGGGACCTCCAAAAATCAACTTCTTTAAAACCCACGAATTTCACCATTGGAGAAATTAAATTTACCTAGGACACACAATTAATCAAATTTCTAGCTTAGGATTTTAATTTAATTTGGCCAAAAAATTTAATTAATTGACTTATGAGGGGATTAATTATTTTTCCAACCCTCTAGTACTTAGCCATGGTGTCTAATTATGAGGGACCATGCACTAAATATGTTTTACTTTTTTTCGTTTTTGTTTTATATCGTAGGTAAGCACCCACAGGGGGATTTGAACCAATGACCTATCGCAAGGAGTGCCTTAACAGTGCACCCATTTATCGTCAATCCAAAGCCTTGTGGGCTCACTAAATATGTTTACATCAAGATTTTACATTTTAATACATGAAGGGGGAAAACCCGTTTGTTATAGACTCTAAAAAAATACCCATTTCTGCGACAGAAAATATAATCCAGTAGACCAAGTGACTTGTAATAAAATAATCTAGCCAATTAGCTAAGATTATTCCCAAATCGCTTTTACATAGACTCGATCTAAAACGTACTTGTCTAAAATCTTAGCAACAAAATCCATTCTAGCTTTGGGGTAAGAGTGTAGGGAAAAACTTTGCCGATCATTGTGTTTAGAGACAGATGAATCAGTGAGACAAAAAACCTCCTAGAATGGAGATCATCACCAAAACCATAGGTTTACCTAGGCTGTTACATATAGACATAGTCATACTAGGATTATTTACATTATGCACATGCAGTGGGTTGACATCTTTACAAAACTGCCAACTGATGATGAAATCTAAAAGGCGCGAACACTCGAACATGATAGATCCCTTTTGCGAATAAAGGGGGTGTACTGCTATGGGGTCATTGACACAGAGTGGCCAACAAGATGTATCATCATGGATGGGATGAAGGATCATGTGATCCCTCACATATCAAGGAAGAACAGTGCTAATGAGATGTGGACCGCTCCAATGAACCTATATTAGAGTGATAATTAGAATCGGAAAATGGTATTGACGGAGTTGCTCAGGAACACCAAATGACTAAATTAGACTCGGTGGCATCATACTTCACTAGGATTCAACAAGTTAGGGATGAACTTGGTGCTATTGGGGAAGCTGTGGAAGAGGATGAAATTGTAAGGACAACCCTGAGCAGGTTTTCAAAACCTTGGGCTACCTTTGTGACAGGTGTTGTAGCATGAGAAAAGCTACTAGATTGGAACATTGTAACGAACAAGGTTCATATATACAGCGGAGTAAGCTTCAAAATACTTCGAAGACAAAGACATCCATTGTAGGACAAATAATTGTATATTGAAAATTGTATAAAAGAATTGATATGATGAGATTACAAATGAGGGTGAGGGTCTGTTTATATACCCTAGGCAAGTGCACTTTCATGAATGGTCATGTCTTTTAGACATGCCTTCCTAATTAACTGATGACTATTTAATTAATCATTATGATTATTTATGATTTACATGTGTATATTTATTTTACTTTATATAAATTATATTCATAACATTGCCTCTCTCTTCAAAAAACTTTGTCCTCAAAGCTTACTAATGAAAGGGATTGATCCCTTTTTTCGTTTTGAATATCTTCTCATCTCAAAACTTTCATTTCGTTGATATAAGATGATATGATTCTCTGAGTGATAAACAAAATTATGGGATTGAGAATGGATCTGACCATCCTTAGATTAATCTTTTGTGGAATCTTTCGATCACTGGAAATTTGTAATGAATTATTATCATAGGATTGGATTCTGCTTACTTCAGTATTCCTTGGAACATAAATCTGTTGTTTCTATTCTGGGTGGTTCAAATATGTAGACTAACTTAGTTGTCTGCTTTTAAGGTTCAGATGTCGAAAATGAGTTCTTCTGGTTGGATCTTCCCTTATCATGTGTGTCACAGTTTCTTGATTTACTTCAAGTACTGTTGTTGTTGAGTTGGCTACTGAATCATCACTTCGAATTTCCATTGTTTGAACTGCAACATATGAATTGGTTTTAACTTATATAGGTTTCTCTTCTTCTTGAGTTGTGATATTGACTGGATCAGTATTTGTTCCTTCAACTTGGACTGTTACTACTAGAGATTTCAATACTTCTTCTTGAGTAAGTTGTTCTAATTTGTTATTTAGTGACTTCTTGTCACTTTTAAGCTTCTTAATTTGTATAAGTAGAGCTTGGTTATGATTCCTTAGACGTGAAAGTTCGCCATTTTCTGAATCGTTGACTTTGTCTTTAGTATCCTTCTCTTTATCTTTTGTACCTTTCGTTTGTTCTAATAACCTTTGATTTAAGTTCTTTAACTCTTCTTGTTTTGATAAGCACTTCTTGAGTTCCTTCTTTGTGGCCTTAGCTTTCTTGACTTGTTCGAGTAGTTTTTCATTGTAATCTCTAAGGCGCGAAATTTCTATCTTTATTGGAGATGACTTATTCAATCTCTTTTTGCTTCTTCGGTATAGTTTTTTTATTATCTTAAAATATCAATTCTGAAATATCCTTAAAGTCTTCTAATGAAGGTGTTATTGATTCTGTCTTGCTTGTTATGTCTCGAAATATGACCATCTTCTCCTTATAAGGAAACGTAAAAAATTGTTTCCCCATGTTTAACATGAACATACCCAATTCCTTAAACCAAAGTTGACCGAGAATTATGTCAATCTTTCTATTAAACATAGTTACAGCGCAAAATTGAGATATGTACTCATAATGATCTACTGTCATTTGTAAATTTCTAATTTCATACTCCTTTTGGCTACAAATATCTTTTCTTTCACCAATGTCTGGCTCTTGAATTAATATTTGATTTTCCAAGTTAATATTGATGTAATTTTCCTTGTTGCTTGTGCCAATAGTGATATTAATTTCTTTTCCTTGAATACTTCCTTTTAATGTAATTACTCTGTGATCCATAACTGAAAGACCCTTATGGGAAAATTTTCCTTCCTTTACTTCCGAGTTAGACTTCATTTTGTGTACGGCAATTGCTTTTGTATAATGATATGCCAATGATAAGTGAACTTAGGGTTAAATTACCCTTTTTTTTAAGAGAGACTCAAGTGCTATTTTTTTTCTTCGTATTTCAACTTTTTACACTCGGGCACTTGACCCCTTTTGATTTTTTTTAATAAATAAATAATTAATTTTTATAATTAACTATTTAAATACCTTGATACTTCTTCGAGCTATTACACTTTATGTAGTGTAAACAATTATGCTTTTAATAATATTGTATATAAATATGAGATCCCTTCATTATCACTTTTTAATATTCCCTTTTATAATATACCACTTTTTCTCCCACTTTACAATAGAATCTTCTTTTATATATATATAATTATATGTTTAAAAAAACTTAAATGTGTTTCTTTTGCAAAGAGTTGATGGTGGAAAGACAATGATGGTTGCGCCTACGGTAATAACAGATGATAGCGGCTAGATACATAGTCGGCGTTCAGATTAAGCTTGTTGCTGGGAATCGTGGTGCGGGGGTGTTATTGGTTACAAGACGACAACGTGTGCAGACTGTGGGAGTGCAGGTGTAGCATACAGGGAATGGCGGAAATGTGGTTGATAATGCTGGTGAAGGACGACGGTTCTGGCAAAGAGGTGGTGGTTATTCTTGTGCAGTCAAGCGACAATGGTTGCAATAATGACTGGGCCGAGTTCTCCAAGTTGACTATGCAATAGTGGCTTTGGATGTCTGGCTAGATCGTGGTCTGGTGGTCGCTGTGGCGGGGCTTCAATGATATTGACTACGTGTTGCGGCGGGGTATTCTGGCGGCTTTCTAGAGACTTGACGCTGTGGAGTGTATGATGTTGTCGGGCAGCTGGTACATGCGTATAGCCACAGGTAAATATATATATTTTAATATTTACTTTTATATAATTTTTTTAACTCTTTTTTTGTTTTATATATTTTTTGTATCTTTTTTTAATTATTATATATTATTATATTATATATATATATATATATATATATATATATATATATATATATTATTATATAATTTATTTATTTTCCTTTTTTTATGTTCATTTTTTATATATTTATTTTTCCAATTTTACTTTTACCTTATTTTGTTTAATTAATTGATTTTATTTTAATGGCCACATGCCTAACGAAAAATTGGAGAACCTCCCAATACGTGTGGCTAAAAGCCTGATTTCCAACGACAACGAATTGATGAATGGTTGATGGCCAAAGGCCGGGATTTGCTAATGTGGCTCTGATATCAATGTAATGAACAAGGTTCGTATACACAGCGGAGTAAGCTTCAAAATACTTAGAAGACAAAGACATCCATTGTAGGACAAGTAATTGTATATTGAATATTGTATAAAATAATTGATGTGATGAGATTACAAATGAGGGCGAGGGCCTGCTTATATACCCTAGGCAGGTGCCCTTTCATGAATGGTCTTGTCTTTTAGCCATGCCTTCCCAAATAACTAATGACTATTTAATTAATCATTATGATTATTTATGATTTACATTTGTGTATATTTATTTCACTTTCATATAAATTATATTTATAACAAACATACCGTGGGATAGCTTCACTCAGAAGGAGATTAGGGAGAAATCCTTTTATGGAGGATAACATAAGAGTGGGGATGATGAAAGTTTTGCTCTTGCCAGTCGAGCAAGGAGGAACAAAGGTTCAAGTAGTAGGGTTGAGGAGTCAACCACACGAGCAAGAAGAAGAAGGGCTTGACTAAGGTCAAGTGTATTGCCTGTCATAAGATGAGACACTATGCTTCATAGGGTCTAGAGAGGAAGATGTGGGGAAAGAGCTTGCAGTCAATTGTAGCTGCGTCGAAAAAAGCTCAAGAGAAGTTTGCTAGGAATTTTGAAGCCAAGTTCACATTTGTTTCCTACCTTACCTTAGGCACGTTACAATTGGATGTGTGGATGCTAGACAATGGAGCCCCAAGACACATGATAAGAGCACAAGAACAATTCAACAACCTGACTGAGTGGAACTTAGAATTGGATGTGGAGTGTGGTGATGATGCCAAACTTGTAGTAAAAGGGCTTGAGACAATGGTATTTCAACCTGAGTTAGGAGGCAGGATGGAAGTGAACGGCATGCTATGGGTGCGAAAACTCAAATGGAGTCTGCTCTCAATCTCTATGATGGAGAAGAAAGGGTTCTGTGTAGCATTTTAGGATGGAGAGGCACTGAATAGGCCCATGGGATCTAGCTTTTATGAGGGACATGTCATTGGAGTTAGAGAGAGCAACTTGTATAGGCTAAAGGGCCAGCCTATTTAAGCGATGGCAAGAAGTACAACAATGACAAAGGACATGGATTGGGAAGCTCCGAAGGTTGAGCAATTTAGAGGGAGTTAGCCTTTAAGTTCAGGAGGCAAGGAGCAGTCGATAGATTCCTCCAAAGTTGTCAATAAGGTCTCTTGGTATGAGATGACCTTATAGGTTGTTCAGGGGTAGGAGGCTTCTATGAACTAGGCCAAAGAGAGCATGACTTCGATGATGTTTCTAGATTAGGTGGTAGGGATGGCTTCTTGTTTAGAGGGATCATCTAAGGCATCTGATGCAGTTCCAAGATCAAATTTAGTTCCAAGGTGTAGAAGTTACTCCCTTGCTAAGAGGGAGTGTTGATGTTTGAACTCGTGTAGGTACTTTTGCAAAGGCGTAAGCGTCTAGGCATGTTGAAGTCACTTGAGATCTCCATAGACACTTGCTCTAGTGTGAGAAAGTTGCATTTGTAACTTAGCCTAAGTTTTAACTTAGGAAAATCGCTTATGTTGGCTTATTGAGCTGAAACATTAGAAAATGTAAAGTATTTACCTTAGTAATTATGTTTTTAATCTTGGCCTTTGATTTTAGGCGAGGCGAGATCTAGTCTTGATCATCAATCACTTTGGAGATTAGGGTAAGGGATTTAGCTCAACAAAAGGTTATAAGAGAAAGGCTTAAGAAAATGAGAAGGCACACCATACAACATCACAAGATTAAGAAAGGAATCTCAGAAGTGTGTGATGCTCTAGTGTGTCGAGGTTGAGGAATGGGGCACCGAGTAGATGTTGAAGTTTCTAAGTTTACTCAGTTAGAAACCCTCCATGCACTTTATATGATTTTTTCCTACCTTCTTGTTATTTTACTTAACGAGTAATTTTTTTTTTTTTTAACAAGGTCAGGAGTTGATATATTATCAAAAGCTTTGTTGGAGCAAGCTCCTATTACAAACGACTGCAAAAAGATAAACATCTAAGCCAAGAGATAGGAACATAGTCTCTTCTCCTAGGCTAGTGTTCATGACTTCATGTATTTTTATGGGTATTCTAGTGTACTACCTAACAAACTGACCTATTAGAAAGAGAAATTTACATGCCATGGATTCTCTCACAATTTTTCAAGGGTTATAGACTATTTTCTCTTGAGTTGGTTGTTTCTTCTTTTCATATTTGACTGAGTTCTCTCCTTCATTACTTGTGTTGTTGATTTTGTAATGTGCCATTGTGGTTCCATTTGAGTTGATTTCCTGTTCTTCCTTTGGCTTTGCATTTTGCTCCTTGTTTGCTATGCTTCCTTGGATTTGTAATGCCTGAGGTGCTTTTTCTTCTTCTGGTGTTGACCGCTTTCCTTTTGTCGGGCACGGGGGCCATTGGGATCGACGAACGGGGTTTTCAGTTTAATAACTTCCCAAATTAAGTCGCAAAGTTCGGAATCATGGGATGGACGGTAGAGATTATCCAGAGGTGCTGCAGTCTGGAGGAACCATCGCTGCCGTCGATGAATCAAATCAACGGTCATCGGGCGCGAAAAGCTTCGAACGATAATCAAAGAGAAAGGCGGGTCTAAAGGTGAAGGTGGTATTTCGGGCGAATAAGAAACCGTGAGTGGTAAAAAGGAGAGGATGCCCGATTCCATTCACTGGGCAACACGTAGCAGCGGAGGAGAGAGAGAAAACCGCTTTTTGGGCGGGTAATCTCCGAGCATGTTGTCGGCCCGATATCGATAAGAACCGTCAGATCTGATGGGGACAGATCGACGGTGGGAGAAAGTCACACAAGTTTGGATGGGCGGGCTGATTGCCAACCGTCGGATCAGGCGCTAGATCAACAATCCAGCTTTGATCGGAGATTGGAGAGAGGAGAGAAGCGATGCGGTGAAGGCTTGGGGGGGTGGACCCAACGATATATTTAGGTGCAAATGAAAGCTTATTTGAAGTCCGAATTAAGCACTCAGTCATGATTTTCCATTGTATTTCGACAATAACGAGGTCCAAGAGAGGACCGAAATCTGGACATAACAGAGGCTTTACGCTACAATGGGGTGCTGGGTGGAGGGAGTGCAGGGGATGGGGGGGTATGGGGTGAACGAGATGGGTAAGAAGAGGGGAGAGGGCTTAATATGAAGTCTGCTCGCTTAGAAGAGGTAACGTTGAGGGCTATTATATAAGGCAGGAAGGGGCTTTGAAGCCAAAGAAGCACTATATTGACCTGGAAGGTGAAGATTTCTTCACTGAGATTACTTCTGCGATGATTGCACTCTCTGTTCTTATAGTGCTTTAACACCACCCGATCCCTGCCTTTGATGAAATAGTTTGCAACATGGTTCTTGTGACCATGGTTGCAATCTTCCTTCCTGCTGTTTCTCATGCTAGAGTCTAAAGTTTCATGGATTTTCTTATGCATTTCCGTGACTTCCTAGCTGTTACTGCAGTGATGAGTCCTTTGTTGCTTTATGACTGCTGTTTTTTGATTTATTACTTTTATCCTTGTGGTTTTTCCTTGATTTTGGTGATATTTATAGTTGTGCTTTTCGCTGCTCATTAAGGAACATAGTTATGATATTCTTCGTGGTTTTTACAAACATGCCCTTCATTTTTTTCCACTGCTTGGTTTGCAAAATAATCCGCCTGTTGATTGTGAATTCTCAAGACATGTCTGAAGATTACATTGCCAGAGCCTTCCAAGTTCTTCCTTATTCTTCTAAGAATTCTGTTCATGAACTCATTGCTTGGGTTTTTGTTTCTTGCCATTGCCTCTATTATTATGGCTGAGTCACCTATTATGATAGGATTTTGAATTTCTCTTTTTTTGATTATTCTTGTTCCCATCAGCAAGTTGTATGCTTCTGCCTTATTATTTGAGATTTGTCCCAATCCCCATTCATATGTGACATTTTCTTTCCCATCAGGATCTAGGATTATTCCCCCTACCCCTACCTTTCCCGGGTTATGCTTTGAGGCCCCATCAAAGTATAGACAGTATCTGTTCTGATTTTTCCTCCAGTTTGTCAGTTCGTCTTCACTCATTCTTATTTTCCAAATATTTCCTGAATTTATCTTCCTGCTTCCTTTTTGTCCATTATTGTTTATTATGGCTTTGCTGAGCCAATCTCTCTCTTCCTGTCGAAGAGTGCTATAATCTGTTGGTGCTGTTCCTTTGACATTGAGGATTTCAGAAGTTAAACCCCACGTTTTTGAGAGGGTCTTCCCTATCCTTGGAATTTGAATTTTGAATATGCACTTATTTCGTGTCAACCAAATTTGCCAACATAGAACTACTGGGATGCTGTTCCATATTCTCTGAATTGTGACTTTCTTCTTTGTTGTGTATGGATAGGCCTTCTTGAGGGTCTGAAGAAAATCCGGCAAGGACTGTTCTAAGTTTATTTTTATTTCCAAAGGACTTATCAGTTGCTGCCAACATTCTTTGGCAAAGGTGCATTCTTGGAATAAGTGTTGAATATTTTCTTCAGCCTACATGCATAATGGGCATCATGTTGGGCCTTGAAAGCCCTTTTTTTAGGGTTGTCACTGGTCAATATTATCCCTTTTAGTAGAGTCCAGATGAACATTTTGATCTTAGGCATACTTTCTGATTTCCAAGCTATTTTCCAAGAATCCCAGTCTTGTTGATTTGGTTGTTCCTGAAGGATTTTATATCCAGTCCTAACTGTGTAGTGTCCACCGCTTGGGTCCCAAAGATAAGCATCTTCCTCATCAAATTGGATTGGCGCTGCCCCTTTTAAGAACTGCCTGATTTTGCTCCATTACCCTTCCAATTCAGTCGGGATTGCTAAGATTTTCCAATCTTGCCACTCCTTTTGATTCCAGAGAGATACAGAGTGTAAGGTGTTGAAACCTTTATCTTTCATCCACTCTTGTATGTCTTCAGTTTTTGGATGAGTCTGTAATTTTTCTTTTCCCATGATTCTGTCCTCCCAAATTGAAATTGTTTTTGCATTGCCTGGGATTTTAGAAATATATCTACTCATTAATGGAATTGTTTTTTTAACCAACTTCCATACTTGGGTACATGGTCTTATTGGGATATTTCCATTAAGTAGTCCTTTCCTGGTGCCATCCATATATTTTGTTATAAGAGTCTTTTTCCACCAACTCTCTTTTCCTATAATTTGTCTCCATACTATTTTCATTCCCAGTGCTGCATTCATGAGCCCAGGTTTTCGTATTGATATGCCTCCTTGTTCATAAGGTAGTACTACTTGCTCCCACTTGACCAGGCTAAATTTTTTGTTTTCTTGCTTCCCCCCTTGCCACAGAAAGCTTCTTAAGATAAACTTCATTTGTTTGTGGGCACTTGCTGGGGCCATGATTATGGCATATTGGTAGATAGGTAGTGCTGCAAGGAGTGCTTTGATTAGAATTACCCTTCCTGCAATATTCAACCACATCATACCCCAACTTTGTATTTTGTTTTTCATTTTTTGAATTTGTTTAGTCCATATTTCTGTCTTCATGTTCTCTTTTGAGATTGGAAGTCCCAGATAAAAGAAGCGTGTCCATTTTTCCTGTACAGGGATGTCTAAGATTTGTGAGATCCTTTGCATAGTTATGGGAGGGGTATTCCATCCATATATCCCGCATATTGTATTGTTTAATAGCCCATGTGAAACCTGTAAAAGGTCATCCAGAACTTTTTTGAACCTCCTTGCTATTATTGTTGATGCCTCTCCCAGCAGCAATGTGTCATCAACAAAGAGTGAGTGGTTTATTGTTTTTACTCCTTTTGCTATTCTTATCCCAGTGATATTTCTTTCCTTTCTTTGATTTTCCAGAGCCCTGCTTAATGCTTCCGCAATTATAATGTATAGGAAGGGGGAGAGAGGACAACCTTGCCTAAGGCCTTTTGTGCTTTGAAAGAAATCACTGGGCCTTCCATTTATGAGGGGGGCAATCCATGGAGTAGAGATGCATGCCTGTATGACTTACACTATTTCTCTTGAGAATCCAAGTTTCTGGAGGACAACCATTAAATATGGATGATTGACCCTATCAAATGCATTTTCCATATCTAGTTTGATTATGAGGCCTTTTTCTTGCTTTAGCATATTGGAGTGAACTGCTTCCTATACAATAATTACATTATCTATGATTTTCCTGTTGGGCACGAATCCTCCTTGATTTTCAAATATGGTTATTGGAAGTACTTCCTTGATTCTATTTGCAATTATTTTGTTATTATCTTATACGATGAATTGTAGAGAGAGATAGGGTGAAACCTTTTGAAAGTTGAGGGGTTTGCTTCTTTTGGGATAAGAGCAAGATAGGAGGATTTGGTGTTGCGTCCTATTTTTTTTTGAGAACATTCTTCACCATTCTTAAGAAATCCTCTCTGATGATATACCAATGAAATCTGTAGAATGCTATTGTGAAGCCATATGGCCCTGGGGCTTTGTCCGGATGCAGGCTCCATATGGCCGTCACTACCTCTTCTTCTGTGGGATCCTTGCACATTGCTGCATTTTGTTCTTTTTTTTTTTATTTTTCTTTTTGTGTGCTTTAAGAAGTCTTCACTTCCAACCATTTCTTCGTTGGCTGAAAGTAGGTTTTTAAAGTGCTGATAGGCTGTTTTTTTTAGTTCCTCCGCTCCTTTGACCTCTTGGCTTTCAACTTTAATTTTTCTATTTGGTTTCTTGCTCTTCTTATCTTCATTGTGTTATGGAAAAATGATGTGTTTTTGTCCCTTGCCTTGAGCCACAAACTTCTTGATTTCAATCTTGCCTCTTCTTCTTTCCTGTTTTCCCCATATATTTCCCAAAGATTTCCTTCTCTCTTAGATAATCTTGCTTGCTTTCTTCTTTGTTTTCTTTTTCAGTTTGCATGCTGTCCATTTTCTGCTGTAACTCTTTTCTCTCTCTCTTTTTTTTTTTTTTAATTCATTTGCTATTGCCCATTCTTTTAATTTGTTTCTTGCGGTTTTTAATTTTGTTTCCCAAATATACTGTGGTGATCCTATTACTCTTGTCTCCCATGCTTCCTTGACTAATTCGCTGATTTCTCCGTTGCTGTCGCAAATTGAGCTGTATTTAAATGGGAGCGGACCTTGATTTTCCATTTTGCCCATGACTGTTATCACCGGTTTATGATCAGATGCTGTGGTATGTAAAATTTTTGATTTTATGGAGCTGTGCATTGCTGCTATATTTTCCTTGTATCAGAATTCTATTCAGCCTTTCTTTTATGTTACTTTTGCCCACTCTTTTATTGCTCCAAGTGTATTTCCCATTGTTTGGCGGGATATCTATCAAGTTGTGCTGTTCCATTAATTCTTCTAAAATACCCTTGGATGGGTCTGTGTGATATGTTCCTCCAAACTTTTCTTCTATGCTTCTTACCAAATTTAAATCTCCTCCTAGTATTATTTTCCCGTCTTGCACTTCTTTTAGTGCTTCTTTTAAGGTGTCTTAGCATTGCTCTTTTTCCTTATAATGATTTGGGGCATATATATTTATGACGTTGTACTTCTCTTTTGTACTGATTTGCATTACATCTGTTTGGACCCAGTGCTGATCTTTTTTGTATTTTATTAATTCCCAAGTTCCTTTTTTTCCATACTATGCATATGCCTCATGACGCTCCTATTGCTTGTATTGCTTCCCCTTCATAATTTTTGATTTTTTGTTGTTGATATTTTCAGTTTCTTGGCTGTTTGTTTTTGTCTCCTGAATCATAAGGATGTCTGGGTTTTCTTTTGCCAGAATGTCTCTTGTGGCATTTTCCTTGATGAGCGATCCCATTCCTATACAATTCCAGGAGACCACTGTCATTATTTGCTTGTTGGGTGGTGCATGGCCCCTTTCCCTCTTGGCTGACTTTTTTCGTTGTTTCCTGAACTCCTTCCTAAGAAGGTTTCCATAGGTTGCTGTGTTCCTAATGCCATTTACTTTCTTGCTGCTTCATCCCTGATTTCTTTGTTTGTTTTTTTTCCTGATTTTTTTGGTATTCTACATTTGGGGGTGCTTCCTTTGATTGCTTTCTGGTTAGGGTTCTGTCTACTGAGTGGTGGGGAGGGGTAGGAGTGTTTGAAACCAGAGGGGATGAGGGGGGATTGGGGGTATGTTGTGGGGATCTAGATCTGGATCTTGGTCTAGGGGATGGCGGGGTTGAAGGATCCAGAGGTTCAAAAGGGTTAGGGCTGGCAAGAAGGTTATTAACTTTTGGTGATGGAGGATGGGGGTTAGAGGATGTGAAGGGCTGCGAGGAAGAGAGATTTGGTTGTTTGTGGACTGTCCCCTTTCTTTTTACCTGTTCCCATTTGTTTTCCGAATCTTCACTCTTTTCATTTTCATTTTTTTTTGTACATCTATTTGCAAGATGACCGTATTAGTGACATACCTTGCATTTGAAGGGGATTTGTTCATAATCCAGGTGTTGTATGTGCATCCATTGGTCCACTTTGATTTTGATGGCTTCTGGTAGCCCTTTCCCAAGATCCACTTCTACACATATTATGGTGCATGCATGCATACTTTCCTTTAGCTCGCACTTGTCTGTATATTTCCCAACTGCGTTTTCTATTGCTTTAACTGATTCGTCCCCCCAACAGTGAAGGGGAAGGTGTGGCAGTCTGACCCAAACAGGGACGACATTGGGAACATCCATTTTTGGGTAGAAATCTGACGACCATCTGTTTAGATACAAACCCTTAGTATCCATAAAATAAGGTCCATTCCTAAATATCAGATCTCGATCCTCCTTGGTTTCAAAGTCGAAGGTGAAGTAACCTCTTCCACAAAACCTGATTGAGATTTTCCCATCTATTGACGCAGTCCAATTCCTTTTTACCCATTTTTGCACAGTTTTGGGTGATGGCCATAACCCAGTGAACTGCCTCACTAATCCACACTCCGCCAGAGAAAGTGCTGCTTTGTAGGGAAGGGCAGGAGGGAGTGAGCTTTTAGGAATATCTTCCAATCTTTTGACAAACTTGGTGACTGATGGTCTGTTCTTTGGCGGGCCCATTGCAGAAATGAGAGGCAAAGGCTTTTTTTGTTTCTTTATTTTCTTGCTACTGATTTGAAGGAAGCTCTTTGTCCTCTAATGCATCCATGGAGCTCAAGCCCCAATAGCAAGAGGCCATTGGGGGGCAGCTGCGTGCTTCTTGCTGCGTTCGTTGGCTAGGGTTGCAGCTCCTTCAACAAGTGCTTACTTAACAAGTTATTTTACAATGTAAATACTGAAAATAAATACTACTGCATGCTCAACATATCACATATCAACAACTAAAGAAAAACAAAAACAATCACACCATATGACACCATTATTTTTGGACCAATGACTCCGGAAAAACCCAATGTGGGAAAACCGATGTAACTATCTGAGGGTTTTCTTATTAAGCAATATCAGAGTACAATCTGGGTGCCGAAACTGGCCTACTCAACAGTGAATTTCCTTGGCAGTAATACCTCTCAGTTTCTGATAAATCTCTTGGTTGAAACCTCGGATATTCCTTCTGGTAGCTACTCAGCTCCAATCTGCCCAAGATACCCCAACGTCAACCTCTCTCTAGACTACGTTAGCCCCTTTCTGCCCCACGCTGGCACTGCGTCACACCGGATGGGTCTGCGTCAGCCTTAGGAGGCCCTATGTCAGCCCTCTAACCCTCTGTGTCAGCAACGTTGACCTCTCTGAGGTTCTGCGTAGCTCCCGACTGCCTTTGCGTGGCCCCGCGTGAGCCCTGGCTGGCTCTGCATCACTCTCCCCTACTACTGCGCTGCTCTCCTGGCACTATCTCTGCCTCTCTGTCTCTTTGTACTCAAATGCCCCTCAGCTGCATCTCCCGATTACTAATTCTATCTCTCTTAGCAAACCCCGCTCTAGAGAATAAAATGACTGCTCACTCTGGTGTCTTCTCCAAGTGACCCTCAAGCCTCCTCTTATACTTTTCTTGTTGACATATCAACGACCGAGCTTGAGTCCCTAATCAACGACTAAGATTAGATCTGGTTTGATCCATGTCTTTTGGACCATTCTAAGACAGTTTCATATTAATACACATTAGTATTTTAGTTTACCTAAGTTTAGACTTAGGGACTCCATTAAAAATATTAATTATTTTAATATCTCTTGAACTGTTTAGAATCTGTCCAAACCCTTTCTAGGTATTGGAGATCTCATGTGCCCCAACCTCTCCACCAAATTTCGTGGCTAGAGCACATCTGATGCTACCCTAAATCAACACTCCCTATTAGCAAGGACTGTGCTCTAGCAATACTCCTCACTGAGTATTACTCTAATCATTTGGCATCGGTACCTGTGCTGATGCTAGGCCTTCCTACCCACCATCCTTTGCACTGTTGTATCCTGTGCTGCTGCCCATGGTTCTGCCACTGCCACTGCTGCATCTGTACTACAGCTCCCTTTGCATCCATGTTGCTGCTGGTCCTTTCTCCCAGCACTGCATCCGCACTGCACCTCCTCTCATCATGTTGCATTGTGCTGCCCACTGCTGCACTGCAACTCAGTTACTGAGAAGTAAGTAATTGATCTCCCAATTTAACCTCCCTGTTGGGCTAGAGATACCCACCGATGTTGAAGCTCCCTCTGCCGCTGACAAGTGCTCCCTCTCTGACCTTTGCGCTGCTGCTACAACCCCCTGTATCTCGCACCGTTGCTCACCTCTCTGTGCCATCCTGCACTGGTGCAACACTCTTGTGGCTTTAACATTGCTGCAGCTTGCTAGCTTCGCGCTGTCTCGAGACTCCTGCACTGTAGCTCTCTCTACCGCTTCATCCACATCCATCTCTACCCGACTCAGCCAATCCTGCTACTCCTCTTCAGGGCTCTCGTAGCAAGGTCTAATCCAAGAGGCTGGGTACCTCGAGGATCCTTCCCCTCATCGACTGTAGTCCATGTGACTATAGCTCGATGTGTCGTCACTTCCAGTCAAGTGGTGCGTGTGCACTCATGGCACAGTCATTGTCTGTTTCCACTTCCTTCTCTGCCCGTGCTGGCGCTGCCTTAGTCTTGGAAGACTCTCCCTTATTCTTCTTCCTTGGACATTAGGTTGCATAATGACATAGCTCCCCACCATCCTTTGCACTCTGTATCCTGTACTGCTGCCCATGGTTCTACCACTGCCACTGCTACATCTGTACTACAGCTCCCTCTGCATCCGTGCTGCTGTTGGTCCTTTCTCCTAGCACTGCATCTGCACTGCACCTCCTCTCATCATGTTGCATTGTGCTGCCCATTGCTGCACTGCAACTTAGTTACTGAGAAGTAAGTAACTGATCTCCCAATCTGACCTCCCTGTTGGGTTAGAGACACCCATCGATGCTAATGCTCCCTTTGTTGCTGACAAGTGCTCCCTCTCTGACCTCTGCGCTGTTGCAACAACTCCCTGCATCTCACACCGTTGCACACTTGTCTATGCCATCCTGCACTGGTGCAAAACTCCTGTGACTTTCACACTGCTGCAGCCTGCTAGCCTTGCGCTGTCTCGGGACTACTGCACTGTAGCTCACTCTACCGCTTCATCCACATCCATCTCTACCCGACTCAGCGAATCCTGCTACTCCTCTTTAGGGCTCCCGTAGCAAGGTTTAATCCAAGAGGTTGGGTACCTCGAGGATCCTGCCCCTCATCGCCTGTAGTCCATGTGCCTATAGCTCGATGTCTCCTCACTTCTGCTCAAGTGGTGCATGTGCACTCATGGCATAGTCATCGTCTGTCTCCACTTCCTTCTTTGCCCGTGCTGGCGCTGCCTTAGTCTTGGAAGACTCTCCCTTATTCTTCTTCCTTGGACACTAGGTTGCATAATGACCCAACTCCCCACTGTGGAAGCACTTGATCTTGGAGAGGTCTTTCTTCTTTCGTTTTTCCTCCTTTCCCTCAGATGCTAGGGCCACATCTTCCTCTTCCTGCTTGACTTTGATCCCCTTACTTCTGTTACCCGTCTTTGACTGCCGTCTGATCTCTTCCTGGCGAAGAGCTGCCCACATCTCGTCCCAAGGTGGGAGAGTCCCTCTGCCGATTATATTTTGGACAAATACCTCCCAGTATTCTGAGATAGCATTCAGGGCTGTCCTCACCATCAACTCTTGATCTGGTGTCGCTTCTATAACAGTCAACTGATCTTGGATCTCATTTAGTCTTTCAAAGAAGGTGTCAAACAACTCTCCCTTCTTCATCTGATACAACCTCATCTGATTCTCAAGTAACATTCTTCTCTGCACAGAAGTATGCTAGTACAACTTCTTGAGAGTCTCCCACATCTCAAACGTTGTTTCCTCTCGGCTATGTGTGGTACTACATGATCCTTGACCCCGTCAAGGATGATGCTCTTGGCCCTTGCCATTGCCTCCTTGTACTTGTCGTTATCATTGGGTTCGACTGGGATAGCTATTACCTTCAAGGCAAAGTTCTTGACATGATTTCTGTCAAGTACGGATAAGATTCTAGCCTTCCAAATTGCGAAGTTTGACGCTCTGTCTAGTCTATCCTGGTCTCTTACTCCGTGTAGTGCAAAGATGCTCCTCTACTTCCCTCTTGGAGGTTCTCTATTCGACTCCTCTGAGTCTCTACTTCCCGTCTGGAAGTTCTCTTCTGGACTCCCTCTGAGTCCTGATTTCCCTCCTGCAAATCCTTTTGCCGCTATCGAGATGCCCCCTACTCTGATCGTCTTTGTGCAACTGCACCACTGGTCCGGGTTCCTCAACTAGAAACCGTCGGTAGCAACTCCTCTGGCCTTGCTTTGCAGGTGCTGTTCTGACTACAATACCTCACCAACTCCACTCCGCAATATCCCTGCAGCTTTCTAAAGCCCAACAACCTGAAGGTGAGAGCTCCTAGGCTTTGCGTAATCCCGACACCAGCAACCCGACCTCCTTAGCCAACTGTGTCAGCCCTCCTAGCTTCTGCGTGGCTCTGCGTGAGGCTCCCTTTGCCTTCCTTATCCTCTGCGTTGCCTCTTCTCGGCTCACCCTTGATGATACAGGCACTGTGTCACCCTTCCCTTGTTGCTGCTCTGCTAGAAACAACTTTTGTCACCTTGGGACAACTGTTTTCTGCTGCTATTACTTCGCTCGGCTGATGTCCTTTAGTCCTCCTGTGTTCTGCAACCACGCTCTGATACCATGTTGAAGTTTCTAAGTTTACTCAGTTAGAAACCCTACATGCACTTTATCTGATTTATTCCTACCTACTTGTTATTTTACTTTACAAGTTATTTACAATGTAAATACTAAAAGTAAACACTAGTGCATGCTCAACATATTACAAATCAACAATTAAAGAAAAACAGAAACAATCGCACCATATGACACCATTATTTTTGCACCAATGTCAAACCGGTGCAACTATCTGAGGGTTTTCTTATTAAGCAATATCAGAGTACAATCTGGGTGCCGAAACTGGCCTACCCAATAGAGAATTTCCTTGGCTGTAATACCTCTCGGGTTTTGACAAATCTCCTGTTTGAAACCTCGGATAATCCTTCCGGCAGCTACTCAACTCCAATTTGCCCTAGAAACCCCAGCGTCAGCCTCTCTCTGGACTGCGTCAGCCCCTCTCTGCCCCACGCTGGTCCTGCGTCACCCCGGATGGGTTTGCATCAGCCTTAGGAGGCCCTATGTCAGCCGTGGCCTCTCTGAGGCTCTGCGCAGCTCCCAGCTGCCTTTGCATGGTCTTGTGTGAGCCCTGGCTAGCTCTGCGTCACTCTCCCTGGCTACTGCGCTGCTCTCTTGACACTATCTCTGCCTCTTTGTCTCTCTGTACTCAAATGCCCCTCAGCAGCATCTCCGGATCATTAATTCCCTGCGTGAGCCCTGGCTGGCTCTGCGTCACTCTCCTCGGCTACTGCGCTGCTCTCCCGGCACTATGTCTGCCTCTTTGTCTCTCTGTACTCAAATGCCCCTTAGCGGCATCTCCGGATCACTAATTCTATCTCTCTTAGCAAACCCCGCTCTAGAGAATCCCAATAAACTAATACACATTACCTCAAGTATATTTTTAGCTAATTTGAATTCACCCAAAATTACTGGGAGATATTTTTATCGAAGTCCCTTGTTTTAAAATTCTCCAAAGATTTTTTTGTTAAATTCTCCTGTGAACCTATGTTAATTTTAGGTATGTTTTATGCTTAGAGCAATTTATTTCAATTTTCACAGTTAGCTCAATACCTTTTCCAGATTAGCAATCACATCAACATTAAAGTAAACTGCAGATAAAACATAAACATAAATCGTAGAAGACAAGCCAAGACAAGAGGACACAAGATGTGGTGCTAGCCAGGGACAAACCCCAATGTGGGGAAACCCTTAATCAATTCTTCTTATATGTTCTTCAATAGTTCAGTAGAGAGAGAGACAGAGAGAGATAGTACATTTACAACAGAAGTCAACACTTTGACTTATCTAGATAAGAGCAAAGATCATCTCTAAGAAGATGATACATGAGATTAATTGAAGACATGCTGCTTCAACTGATTCTCCAAGGTCACTCCTTCACCTATTGTTGTGCTGCATTTCGTCATCATGTTGCACCTCACCGCACTGCACCATGTTGCAACCATCATCACTATGTTGCATCTCATCATGCTTCATTAATCATGACTGTACCCATCACTGTACTGCATTATGTGCCATTGCTACACCATGTTGCCGTATTGACCTATGCTAGCTGTAACATTTCATGCTTGGTGTATTTACTGCTAAGTACAATACAACTGTCCTAATGTTAGTTAGCTGTCCCTTGCATGCTGCTCTCCTTCAAAGATAGATGCTCCGATAGTTCTCGGCAGTTCCGACAGTTCTGGCAGTTCCCAACAATTTTGGCAGTTTCTGACAGTTCCGATAGTTCTGGATGTTCCGGTTATTTCCGGCAGTTCCGACAGTTTTGGCAGTTCCGGTTGTTTTCGGTTGTTTCAAGCTATTCTGGCAGTTTTGGCAGTTTCCGGCGGTTCTCGACAGTTCCGGTAGTTCCAGCTGTTCTTGACAGTTTTGGCAGTTCCCAGCAATTCCACGAATTCCCGACAGTTCCGGCAGTTTTGACAGTTCTGGCAGTTTTGAATGTTTCGGCTGTTCCCAGCAGTTCTCGGCATTTCTCGACAGTTCTGGCTTCTGCCCTCTTGATTAGGGCAGCGTTATCCCTTAGGATCTCTCCTCCTACTAAAACCCAAAGACAAGTAGAGAGGAAGAGATCCCAAGTGTGTTGAAGATGACTTGAAGGCCACCTCTATTTATACTAAAACGTTGAGCACAAGTGGGGTTTATTTGGTTGCTGGCCGACCTTGACGAATGTCCCATAACACAAATAAATTCATACCTCCATGATACTTATCGAAATTGGATGATCTTTACATCAATCCTACACCTCTTGATTAGAGGGATCCAAGAAAAATATCAACTTCCATTAATAAGATGACCCACATGGAGTTTGGCCCTAGTTGCCAATTTAACACTCTCTCAACTAGGGAGAACTCCATCTGTTGATCCATATGTCCGACTGTACTATCTCTACCATCAGTGCCCTGCACTGCTCTGCTCTGTGCTGCTCTTCTTTGCTCTGCTCTGCTTTGCTGAACCATGAAGAAGAAGAATTAATCGAGAATGTCTCATACCATTCTCTACTGCTCGAAGTCAGTTTCATCTAAAGAGTGTGTCACATCACTCTTACTAGCCCGAAGTCAGTTTTATTGATCCCAGATCAATATCACAAGAGAGTGTCTCAAACCACTCTTACTGATCCCAGATCAGTTTCATTGATCCCAGATCAGTTTCATTGATCCTAGATCAATGGAGGTCATCCTAGCATAGGGAGTACAGTAGATACATCGATGCATCCATCGGTGGTACTACTATGGTCCCTAACCCCATTTCCCTGCTCATTGATCAGATGAGAGGTACTTCCCATGAGTCCCAGATTGGATGGGTAGGATGCCTCGACAGGAGAACTAATCGTCCTGTCCACAGGAGAACGAATCATCCTGCCCCATAGTCGCCACGGGAGAACTAATCATCCCGGCCCACAAGAGAACTAATCATCCTATTTTCCTGTTGCCACGGGAGAACTAATCATCCCGGCCCACAGGAGAACTAATCATCTTGTTCCACAGTTGCCACGGGAGAACTAATCATCCCAGCCCACAGGAGAACTAATCATCCTGTTCCACAGTTGCCACGGGAGAACTAATCATCCCGGCCCACAAAAGAACTAATCATCTTGTTCCACAGGAGAAATCATCCTGTTCCATAGTTGCCATGGGAGAACTAATCATCCCGGCCCACAGGAGAACTAATCATCCTGTTCCATAGTTGCCATGGGTGAAGTAATCATCCCGTTCCACAGTCGCCACGGGGTATCACAGGGGAAGGTTGAACTTGTCATCTTGTACATAGCGCACCACCAGGGGAGGGTGAGTCGCCCTGTGGTCGTATGTTGCTCTAGTAAGTACCCCAAGCCCCCCAGAGCACCTAGAGCTTAATGCATGCAACATGCAGGACCCTTATAAGAAGGTCTCTCAACGCCTCCAAGTCGTTAAGGAAAGTCACAGATTTGACCTTTCCCCGGGGCTTTGAAAAAATGTTTGCGACCTGTACATCAGTTTCAATGCGATGGAGCCTCCTCGCTCATCGACTTACCATATCCCAGATAAGGCAGTATCTGATGTTTATCTACTGGAGTAATCATCGAATACAGGATTCCTCAATAATCGAATCCCCCTTCTGGTTGTCACAGAGAATCACAGTGGTATTCATCATGTGTACAAACAACTCACTTAAGAGCTTCTGCAACCATGTAGCTTCACACGAGATCATACTCGTAGCTATGTATTCGGTCTCAGCGGTGCTTATAGCAATCGACTTCTGCTCCCTTCTCATCCATGATATCGAAGCAGAATCCAAAGAGAACCAACACTGAGAAATGCTCAAGTGATCCTCCACACTGCCTGCCCAGTTAGCATTCGAATAATCATGCAGTTTCATATTTTCGGCAATGTATCTCAATTCATGAGAGATTGTGCCTTGAAGATATCTCAAAAGATTCTTGGCACCAATCCAGTGAGGCTTAACCAAATATGAGCTCACCATGCTAACTGTAAAACATATATCCGGACGGAAATTCAGCAAGAAATTCAATGCAAATGAGTTTGTGAAACTCATGGGCATTTCCCAAATCTGGTCCGGCATCATCACCATATAACTTCTGAAAGTTAAGATCCTTGAGGTAGTTACGGGCATGCAGTTTACCATTCCACATCCGGAATCCAACTCCCTCTTCCTTCTGCAAGTGAGAGGGTCTTCACCAGTTTGAAATAGGTCGTCCTCAGAAGGTGCTGGTATGAGAGGTTTATCATCCACAACCTTCAAACAATGGTTTGGATCGGCTTGACTCTTAGTGAATCTCAGCTTCATTTGACAGCTATCAATCCTCTCATACTACGCTCGGGGAGTTTTGCTTCAAGCCATAGAGGGATTTCTTCTACCTGCATACGTGAGATTCCTGATCATGAATCTCAAACCCCTCGGGTTGTTCCAAACCTGTGGACCTACTACATGAGGGGAATGGTCCCCTTGTAAGATTTTCCTTCGATACATCTCAGACATGTACTTTCATGCTCTTTTTGAATTCAGGCATCCCTGTCACCATTTGATTCACAGACCTCCAGTGCTATGTGTCAATGGACATGTTCCCCAGTGGACTTCCTGCAACTTGATACAACCTTGAACTCATAAACATCTTTGAAAATTCTATTTTCAAACACATACCTTTCCATTGATGAGTGCACCTTGTAACCTTTGACTTCCATTGCTGAAATGGACACCAGGTTCTTCTTGCGATCAGGTACATAAAAGAGATTCTGTAAATGAATCAAGTTACCCTCATTCAATTGAGGGGTAACATTCCCTACACCCTTTCTGGGATAGTTGGCATCGACTCCAAGTATAATCCCATGATTGTTTCCTTCTCTACCAAATTAGAGAGTGCACCCTACTATCTGATGAAGTGCCTTGAAGCACTACAATCAATAAGCCAAATTCCCAAAGAATCTGAAGGAGAGGGCTAATACAAGATAATGCTTCTTTATCTTATCAAAAACAACATTTGATTCTTCATACCTGGGGTTCCTTGCTTTTTTTTGAAGAGTCGGCCATTTCCTTCATGACCTACATTATCTGTCATTCCTTTGATCATTGAAGATGTCCCTGGAATGATTGTTATCTTCATCAAGAGATGTGTCTCTGCCATTCGGACACTCTTTCGCATAATGGCCAAACTTATTGCAACCAAGGCATTTGCCTTTCCTTCCACCCTTAGATCTGGACTTCCCAATGAAGTGATCTTTAGGTAGGCCATCAAAAGCTTCCGCTGCGCCATTTTGATAATATTCTCTGCTTCGACTTCACCCTCAGTGAATTTGAAGAGGGATGAGGAATCCACTGATCCTTTTGTCCTTTCCCAGCTGTCTTCGGTGATTGCTCTTTCACTCTTGCTTGGGCATTGTCTTCACCTCAGCTTTGATACCATGTTAATTTTAGGTATGTTCTATGCTTTTTTTTCTCATGTGTGGTTCACGGATACCCATGGTCACTGGGTAGCCGCTACGTCCACGGTACAACACTAGGGTAGATCGACCCCGAAGGGGATCACACCCCTCGGCCTATTTACTGACCTAACCCCAAGAGCTTTCGGGAATTGACCTTGTGACCTCCCGATTGATGAGGCACTGATTTGACCAATTGAGCTAACTATTGGGGCTAGGTATGTTCTATGCTTAGAGCAATTTATTTCAATTTTCACAATTAGCTCAATATCTTTTCCAGATTAGCAATCACATCAGCATTAAAGTAAATTGCAGATAGAACATAAACATAAATTTGATCTGGAATTTATCCAGGACAAAGAATTAAAGGTATTACAGACTCATGTGCATGGATGTGCCTATGTTACTTTATGCAATGGATCGATAAGATTGCGAAATACATAGACACTGAGGGAGCTAGAGAAAACATAACAGTAAAACATGTAAACACAACAAGTTTAATAAGGAGTTCACCCAAATACTCTTGGGCTGCGTCTCCTGGTCCAGCTTTCAGTGGTGGCCTCTCTATTATGTTTTCAAAGTAGAGTTTCTTTACAACAGTGAGCTCAATTTGAGTCTCACTCAACAGATATGAATCAGTAGGATTTGAGTACACAGAGTCTCCTTACAGGCCTATGCCGAGGAGCTCGCTTGAACCTCTCAAGCTTTCTCTGGAGTGCATAGACTCTTTGACTCTCTCTGGCTCTGTTTAGCTCGATGCTGCCCTCAAGTCAGCTCGACTTCTCCTCTCTGTTCTCTGCTCTTAGCTCTCTGTGGCTAACTAACTCCTCTCTGTGTGTGTCTCTGTCTGTCTCCCTCTGCTTTTGTCAGTTCATGGCTTTAAAGCCAGTTTTCTCTCTGTCGGTTCGTTTCCGCTTCTCGGCGTTCTAGTTTTCCTTCCTCTATCCGTTCGAACTCCCCTATTCTGCGTCATCATCACTGTGTAACACTTCGCAGGGAGGTGGCCACCTATTTTGCAACGGGTGAGTGTGTCAGGTTCCTTGGACCCATTTGAACGGTCGTTATTTCCGTTTGCTCCAAGATGCCCGCGAAACACGAATCTTTTGCCAACTCATCGTCCACGTCGGACTTCAAATCCCATGTAATCTTGCTTTACAACCTTGTCAAATCTGGTCATTTATCGGGACGCGCCTCCGCCGTTGATCTGGGCCCTCCAGATCCTACAGTCGTCGTTCATATCGGGCGGGTAAGTAGCATGACGTTTACTCGTCCGATGTGAGCAGTTTTCTCTCTCTTCCGCCGGATGCATGTCACTCAGCGT
Organism: Pinus taeda; assembly: GCA_000404065.3. Lineage (NCBI taxonomy): Eukaryota > Viridiplantae > Streptophyta > Pinopsida > Pinales > Pinaceae > Pinus > Pinus taeda. Next base: position 22,800 of record APFE030401774.1, on the reverse strand, counting down.
GTGGCATCGGGTGGGATTCGGCCAAAACTGCTTACCGCCTCAAGGCCTTCCGATATCTTGCCGATTTTGGTGGAATCCACAGAACCAAATTTATTACTTTTCCGCATTTCATAGCCATTTCGGGTCTGGGCACTTCGGGACTTTCCTTCGCTAAGGGGGACACCCTGCGATACGCGATTAGCGCTAATCACGTATCAAAAACCACCCCCGTTTCTTGAATTAGCCTCTGGTTTTGCTATTTTGCACCAGCGCATGTTACCATGGGCCAACTGTCTGCATGCTCGACCGAGGGTCCTCGTTGCTCTGCGCTGATCACAATTGCAACTATCACGAGGATTCCTTTTGATAGCTTGATCTTTGTAAGACTTGAATCTGTTTGGCATAATTTGAACGAGTTTAAGAGAACTTAGAGAGTGTTTAGGATCTAATTCGGATCAAAATCGCAGAAGACAGGCCAAGACAAGAGGACACAAGATGTGGCGTTATCCAGGGACAAACCCCAATGCGGGGAAACCCTTGATCAATTCTTCTTATATGTTCTTCAGTAGTTCAGCAAAGAGAGAGAGATAGTATGTTTACAACAAAAGTCAACACTTTGACTTATCTAGATATGAGCAAATATCATCTCTAAGAAGATTATACATGAGATCAATTGAAGACATGCTGCTTCAGCTGATTCTCCAAGGTTACTCCTTCACCTATCATTGTGCTGCATTTCGTCATCATGCTGCACCATGCTGCACCCATCATCACTATGTTACATCTCATCATGCTTCATTAATCATGACTATACCTATCACTGTACTGCATTATGTGCCATTGCTACACCATGTTTGTAAAGATCGAAAACAATTTCCTGATTTATATCATGAACCTGTAAAAACAAATTTCTTGAGATCTTACAAAATAAATTAACAACACTGCTGAGGTACCTACCCGTGTCGCTGCGGTTGAATATGCTGTGCCCCTGCGGTTGAAGATGCCTTTGGTTGCGCTACTACAGTTTCCAAAAGGCCGAATCCACCCAGCCAAACTGAGCAGGACCTGGCTGCTCAATCCAGTAAGCTTCTTAGCAGAAACTGACTGTTCCCCTGTGCCCAGAACCTCAGAACACTCAAGCTCTTCTTGTGGATGATTTCCGTCTCCTTCACAATTCTTCCCTCTGGTTTTTGCCCCCTTCCCCAAATCCATGCCCCATGGTTTTATTCTCTTGTTTGGCGGTGGCCGCTCTTCCATCTGCAGCCCACAATGTAAAGACCAAAAACAATTTCCTGATTTATATCATGAATTTGTAAACAAATTTCCTGAGATCTTACAAAATAAATTAACAACACTGCTGAGGTACCTACCTATGTCGTTGCGGTTGAATATGCTGTGCCCCTGCGGTTGAAGATGCCTCCGGCTGCGCTACTACAGTTTCCAAGTGAGCAAATACACCCAGCCAAACTGAGCAGGACCTTGCTGCTCAATCTAGTAAGCTTCTTAGCAGAAGTCGACTGTTCCCCCGTGACCAGAACCTCAGAACACTCAAGCTCTTCTTGTGGATGGTTTCCTTCTCCTTCACAATTCTTCCCTCTGGTTTCTGTCCCCCTCCCCAAATCGATGTCCCGTGGTTTTATTCTCTTGTTTGGCGGTGGCCGCTCTTCCATCTGCAGCCCACCGCTCAACATGTTGATGACATGCTCCTCCCTTACGTATTCCTCCCTTATCTCTTTTAAGGTCGAGGATGTATATGATTTATGTTTTGAATCCATATTCTATTTTTATTAAAATATTCTTTTAATGTAAATATTATATTGTATATATCACATTATGTTTTAATATATATCACATTTAAAACATTATAAACATTATGTTTTAATATATATCACAATGTTTTGTTATATATATTTTAATATAACATTATAACTTTATACTTAGGGCTCCTTTTAATTAATTTCTTATATATATTTTAAAAAATTTATTTGATTAATTTATTAATATAATTTTTTTATCAATAATTTGGAATATATAATTTATATAGTCCTCTTTTAAGATCTACCCATACATTAAGCAATACTGATGAATGAGTAGAACCTCTGTTCAAAGAAGTGTCATGGTATTTAGCACTTATAATCAATTTAGTATAAAATACTAGTGCGGTGTATGCGACACATGCATATGTAGCTATCATATGCATGTACCGTATACCTACTATTATTCTTGCATTCTTTATATTTATAGATGGGTCGTTACAATGTTGCCGTATTGACCTATGCTTTGGTTGTGCTTTGGTTGCTTGTTATTGCATGCTAGCTGTAACATTGCATGCTTGGTGTATTTGCTGCTAAGTACCATACAACTGTCCTAATGTTAGTTAGTTGTCCCTTGCATGCTGCTCTCCTTCGGAGACAGATGCTCCGACAATTCCCGACAGTTCTGGCTGTTCGTGGTAGTTCCGACAATTCTGGCTATTCTGGTAGTTCTCGGTAGTTCCGACAGTTCCGGCAGTTCCCGACAGTTCCAGCAGTTCTGGATGTTCCAACTATTCCTGACAATTTCCGGCAGTTCCGGCAGTTCCAGCTGTTTCCGACAGTCCTAACTATTCTGACAGTTTCGGCTGTTCCGGCAATTCCCGATAGTTCCAGCAGCTCCGATGGTTCCCGACAGTTCTAGCAGTTCCCGGCAGTTTCGGCAGTTCCCGACAGTTCCGGCAGTACAGGGAGTTCCCGATAGTTCCGGCAGTTCCGGATGTTCCCGGCAGTTCCCGACAGTTCTGGCTTCTACCCTCTAGATTAGGGCAGCGTTATCCCTTAGGATCTCTCCTCCTACTAAAATCCAAAGACAAGTAGAGAGGAAGAGATCCCAAGTGGGTTGAAAATGACTTGAAGACCACCTCTATTTTGCACTAAAACATTGAGCACAAGTGGAGTTTATTTGGTTGCTAGCCGACCTTGACGAATTGTCCCATAACACAAATAAATTCATATCTCCATGAATACTTATCAGAATCGGATGGTCTTTAGATCAATCCTACAACTCTCGATGAGAGGGATCCAAGAAAAATATCAGCTTCCATTAATAAGATGACCCACATGGAGTTTGGCCCTAGTTGCCAATTTTAACAACCTAGCACCCAGCAAGCCATTAACCTAGCAGATTATAGATCTACTGAAGGAATGCACAACTAGATTCTTACAATTAATTAGCAGTAGCAAAAACATAACCAATCTCACAAAAATGGCATAACAGATTTTGCCCAATCAAATCAGTTCATCATTAAAAATATTCAAAACCCATTTGGGCTCCCATCCTGGGATAATGGCCCAACTAAGTAATACATCTACAACAATTGGATTTGATTCAGCGGATCAAACCCTTCTTGGTTGATTTGGTTTCATTGTTGATCTAGGGTAGCATCAGATGTGCTCTAGCCACAAAATTTGGTGGAGAGGTTGGGGCTCATGAGATCTCCAATACCCAGAAAGCGTTTGGGCAAATTCTAAACAATTAAGGAGATATTAAAATAATTAATATTTTTAATGGAGTCCGACAAATTTTAAACAATTCAGGGGTATTAAAATAATTAATATTTTTAATGGAGTCCTTAAGTCTAAACTTAGGGAAACTAAAATATTAATTTGTATTAATATGAAACTGTGTTAGAATGGTCCAAAAGACATGGATCATGCCAGATCTAATCATAGCTGTTGATTAAGGACTTAATCTCGACCGTTGATATGTCAACAGGAAAAGTATAAGAGGAGGCTTGAGGGTCACTTGAAGAAGACATCAGAGTGATCAATCATTACCTAATACACCCTGTTGACCACTACGTGTCAGCGACCCATAGTAGTACACCCTCTCTTTTCGCAAAAGTGATAACGCTTGATCGATGTGTTCGTGCTGTTCAACGTCATCATCAGCCTCATCATCATGTTATATTGTAAATCTTTTTTGCATGTGTAAATTGTAAATAATCTCGGCAGATCCATGTCGTGTATGTAATTGCCTAGGTAAACCTATTTTTCTGGTGACGATCCACATTTCGGGAGGTTTTTTGTCTCACTGATCCATTCTCGGATGGTCAGCAGAGTTTTCCTTCAGCCTTATCCCAAAGCCTGAATGGATTTTGTCACTAAGATCTTAGGGGAGTCCTAGTGTTCTAAATCGAGTCTATGTAAAAGTTATTTGGGAATAATCCTAACTATTTGGTTAGGTTATTTTATTACAAATTGCTTGATCTGCTAGATTATATTTGTGTCGCAGAATTGGGTAGTCTATGAGGGTCTTTTGCAAATGGGTTTTCCCCTTTGAGATGTAAAAAATGTGAAATCACAATGTAAAGTGTTTTGAGGGTTAGAAAAATAATTTATCGCATCAAAAGTTAATTAATTAAATTTTCTCGCCAAAATTAATTAAAATTCTAAGCGAGAAATTTGATTAATTCTAGGTCCTAGGTAAATTTAAATTCTCCAAAGGCAAAATTTGTTGGTCCTTTAAAAAATTAAAGTTTAAAAGGTCCAGAGACTAAGATAAATTAATTATTTTGCTAAATTTTAAGCCTTTGGTCCTTGGGGTTAAGTCAAAGTCAAAATTTTGAGGAAATTAATTCAAAAATCTAATTTTTGAATTAATTAAAATGCAATTAATTGAAAATTTTGAATTTTCTCAATAATTAAAATTTCGACGGATGAGATTAAAAGAAATTTGAATCTTCATCAGCGGTCAAGATTGCTTTGACGAGGATCACTCGAAATAGCCATTAGAGGATTTATCTTTAAATAGGAGGTCATTTGTTAGTCAGTTCATCCGATCTTTTGATTGTGTACTAAGTGAAAAGCTCTCTTGTAATTTTTTATGAGCAATAAAGAAAGACTTTGGGGTTAATTTCTGTTGGTTTTACTCTTCGTGGAAATACTGTAAGATGTGCCATTTTCATGCATAGATTTATTTTTAGCCATTGATGATAGTTTTCTGAAGAGTGATTTGAGTACAGGTATCTTGCTTAGTTGTTGGGGTTTGAATGATAATTTAAGTTTTGAATATAATAGCAAGTATCTCTATTAAATCTGAATTTTATTATTGTTTTCTCGCTCTATGTTGATGGCATGGCTGAATTGAGTTTTGCAGGAAAGTTTGATTTTTAGATCATCAGGCATTCGGAGAAGTTCTCGGTTGAACCAACCAACTATTGATCCGTGTTTTCTGAAGAGCCCGACTTAAGTTTGATCCCGGGCTTATCATAAGATATTTTTATGGGTGATGCATGAAGGGTTTTGAGCTCAGTACCTCCTCCAAAATTCAAGAAAATTATTTTTTTTCTTCGCTAAATTGATAGATCTGGCTGTTGAGAGCTTCAGATTATCAGATCTGAGAGTGGAGTCGGGCTCACACTCCCTAGATTTAATAGATCTGCCATTCATGTACATAGATATGTAATTATTTTCAGTTCTCGTACTTGGGTTTTCAGGGTTTTAGTTTTTTGGGTCATTGTATATATATCGTTTGGGTGTTTCTTGTTGTCCTATAGCTGCAGATCTGACGCTGAAGCTATGTAGAGTCTAGATCTAGGCCCTGGAGGGTAAGATCTGTATCTCTCAAGGTCCATCGACATCATTTTTGGTAGGGTTTCTGTCCAGAGATTTTGTAATCCAAGAGTACTAATTATTTTTTTTTATTTATTTTATTTTATTTTATTTATAATTTAGAAATTTTATAAGGGTCTCAAAGAAATTTGAAGTAGAGCGATTTAAAAATTAAATTAAGATTTTTGGAAATTTTTTTAGAGGTTCTGGTGGAGGTTCCGGGCCACCATTTTGCAGGTTGATTGGCTGCCTGGTTTTTCTTGAGCAGAAAAATTTCGAATTTGTTTTTACTGTTGTTTTCTGGAGAATTTCAAAATTATTTTTATTTTAAGAGTTTTAAATCTGAATTTTTTTATGAGATCTGGAAAATCTTGGGTTTCTTCCTGCTTTTTTTTTATTTTTATTTTTCTATCTGTAGCGGTGACCTTTCCAAACTCTCATTCAGTTGCGCACTGTTTTCGTAGCTGCTAAACCTAGAAAAGAAAATAAAATTCTTACCTATTCTGAACATTTCTCCTCTGCTCTACCTGCAAAACAAATCTCAAACCCTCGTTGGCAATTATACCCCCATATCCCTGCGTTTTCCCTTCTCTATTTGTGACTCTTCTCGTCATTCCCTCACTTGCTCATCCCTATACGCTGTTCTCCTTACACTCATCAACCCTCTCTTGTAGCCACGCTTCAATTGCAAACAACAAACATCTCTTCTCTTTTCTGCTACCCGAAATCCTCACGCTGCTCTCAAGCCCTGAAAATAAAAAAAGGGAGAGGCCTGCAGTCTAATCCGCGCTATCCATCGTTCATACTCCTCCCAGCTCCTTCAATGCGTGAGCTTCCTTCACCTAGCCGCAGTCTTGCTCCACCGACGGATCCCTTCAAATCCTCATATCTCCCTCCTCCATTCCGCCGTTCCTCGCTTCACTTATCTGCTGCTATAGTCCTCTTTCTCTGCTGTCCTTGCGTCTATCCCTTAGCATAGGCCTCTCCACGTGAGTTGTGCTGCCTTCACTGACCTGCGTAATCGAGCCCTCGGTCTCCCCTCACAACTCCTTTTCGAATTGATCTCCAAAATCTCAATGCCGGACCTACATAATACAACACCAAGAAAAAAACAATACGCTTGTTTTTTGTTTTGTTTATATGTCCTTTTTAGTGTTAGGGTTAGTTCATTCGATTTCAATTTGTTTATATTCATTGGTTAATTTTAGTTTCATTAAACTTTAACTTAGGTTAGCATATGTACATATTTTTTAGTTTCATTAATCTTTGACTTAGCTTAATTTAGAATAATCAAATTTCATTTAAGCTTCGTTTAGTTTTGGTTTAGTTTAGATTTTCAATTTCCATTTTCAACTTGATTTGTTTTCATTTTTATTTTATAATTTATGATTTTTATCTTTTATTTATTTATCTTTTTTTGAAATTTAAAATTCTAAACTTAAAAACAAGAAATATGAAAATCCAAAGACTTTTAAAAAATCCTAAAATTTAAACATTTAAAAATCTGCAAAAAAAAAAAAATGATGTATATATATATATATTAAAAATTCAAAACATTAAAAAATCTTTAAAACATAATTAAAAAAAAACTGAAATAGAATGAAATAAATAAAGGAATTTGTGCTTAAATGCTAAAATTTTTAATGTGGCCTACGGGCCATTAAAAATTTGATTCATTAACCCTTTGATTTATTTTTCATCTTTGACATTAAAGTGTTCTTCAAGGAATAATTGAAATGCTAGTTTTAAATTCCTTGGTGTTTCTGATGTTAAACGCTAATTCTTAAATTTTCATGATTCTTCTATAGTCTAGTGCGATAAATGTTGTAAGTTATATTGGCGATAAGAGAAAATTAATTAATTCTAGATCATGGGCAGTTAATGAAAATCATTTAAAATCTAGAATATCTTGCGTGATAAAGTTTTGGGCATCTTACATTTAATTATTCATAATTGTCACTATTCGTCACATATTGAAAGGTTATTATGGATGACTTGTTTTCTTACTTAATCTATGGTTAATTCAAATTAAAGGCACTGGTCTATAATTGTTTCTATCTTGTGGTCGTGTCCTGTTTATGCTGGCGTTTAATCTATTCACCTAAGTTAATCAAGATTCATTCATCAAGTTGTCCATCATTAAAATCTCCTAGAGCCCGTGTTCCACAGGCTTTCTCGTCCATTTACCTTAGGGACTACCCCCCTTGACTTGCCTAGGAGAGAGTCTAAACTGTGTGAGTAAGGATTGAGAGTGACAACCTTTACTCTGAGTGTTGTCGTGGTGCCTAGACACTTTGCGCAACAACATTTTTGGTGCCGTTACTGAGGATATTTTATTTTCGGTGCTTCAACGACATTTTATCTTCATTCTCCTCATATCATCTTTATCATTTTTACTGGCAACGCAAACATTTTTTGGCGTCGTTGCCGGGGATATTTTACTCTCGGCATTTCAACAACTTTTCATTTCTCATCTTTTCATTTGGGCTGGCCACAACAACATTTTTTGGTGCCGTTGCTGGGGATAGAGTTTTTTCTATCTTTGGTTTCTTCGACATTGTTTTAATCATCTCATATTTTCCGCCATTCATTAGCCTGTCAAGAGGCACAACGTTTCGTGGCGTCATTTGATCTTTTCATTGCCCTATATTTCATCATCTCATTAATCGTTTTATCTGCACCTTTAGCACCTGGACATTTCGGTTCGTTTCTTGTTTGGGTGGTGACTCCACTTCTTCCATTTATCATTTCTCAGACAAGAAGCCCTCCCTTATATCTGATTGTTTGTTGCCTTTTGGATCCTAGAGTTAGATTCATGTTCAAGTGGCAACTCCTCTTCTTTCATTTCTTACAAGAATTTCTACTAGAAGCTTGCTTCTAGTGGATCTCTTTATTTTCTTGAGCAGAGAGCTCTCTCTATCATACATTTGGTCTCTCATTATTCCTTCAAGCAAGTCATCATGGATGATTCATTTACCCCGTGCCATTTTACTAATCTTCTCCATGATATTCCGGAAGTGGCCATTCATAAATTGTCTTTGTTCTCGCGTGGTGATTCAGTCGCTGTTAGAAAGCATCTATGCAGGTTTACTCGTACGATGCTCATATATTGTAGTTCTCCTTAGTGTGATCATGAAGATGTCAAAATGCGTCTCTTTGCATTTTCTTTAGAGGGTGATGCTTTGCACTGGTTTAATAATTGTCCTGCAAATTCTTTCGCTTCTTTACAAGATATCGTCAATGCTTTTAAAGATATATATGGTGATCAAGGTAGCTTGCCTTGTGCCCCTAAAATTATGCAACAGAGTGAAAATGATTTTGTGAAGGATCCAATTGTCGATGAAAGATTTCAAGACAATTCTCCATATCAGAATGTGCCATCCACTTGTACCGTTGTAGATCAAATCCATGACAGTGGAAAAACAGGGACAAGTTCTCAAATCAGCGTCGACAATGAAAGGGAAAATGATAAGCAAATTATAGAAGAACTAAAGCAGTTGGTTAGAGGCATGCAGTTCAGTCAAACGCAGCCGGTAAAAAATATGGAGCTTAATCAGGAGAAATTTGTAACTGATTACGTCAAGGATATGAGAACTTTATACATTAAACTGGAAAAACGTGATGAGGAGATGGAAAACATAAAAATTAAACACTCTGATCACATAACCACCGTAGTAGAAAAGTGTGCTCAGAATATGGAGGATATGAGGACCGACATGTAGAAGGAAATGGAAACCATGAAAGCTAATCATGGCAGAGAAATTAATTCTATGCAAAGCAAGTTATTAGCCCTAGAGGAACATATGATGATCATGGAATTTAATCATTCAAATCACGTGATTGCCATGGAAACAAGTTATCAAGAAGAAATAAGTTCGATTCAGAACATATTTTCAACTATGGATGAAGAAATGACCATCTTGAGATTCGATTATAATAATCAGTTAGCTATCATACAAGCAAATCATGAGAAAGAGATAAACTCTATGCAACATTGCTTGATGACCATAAAAGCAGATAATGACAAAGTAATAAAAGATATGGAAGCTAGTCAAATATGTCTTCAGAATAAGTTATTGAGCATGGAGGAAGACCATGCCAAGGAAGTCAGTGCTATGAAGGTTGAACACTCTAACCAGATGGATGCCATAACAATACAGGTACAAAAACTTCAGCATCAGTCAGAGGATGAAAGAAACAAGGAAACATCAATAGATCATAAGCCTCCCTATATGCTGTAGCAAGCTCCATCTTATTATGAGGTCCTTTGTTCCATTGAAAAGTGGCTAATTGAAGGTGAGCTGGATAAAATGGAAATTAATAATCAGGTTGATGCTCACATGGTTAATCCACTAGTCATAGAAGATTAAGTTATAACTCATGACCCCTGTGAGACTGATCCATCATTCTTGACAGAGCAGACGTAGAATGAAGAGAAACATGTCATGCATATCTGTTATGAAACCAGCGCAAGAAGCTGGGTGTTGATTGATTCAGGAAGCACCCACAATTTTATTCATTGTAGGGTAGCAAAAGAATTGAATTGCTTCCTATATCCAGCACCAGAGTGTCAAGTGATGATTGCAAATGGAGGAACAATAAATTGCTCTGGAAAGTGCCATAATATCAAGCTATCCATGGGAGAATATGTATTGACTAGCCCAATGCTTTCCATTCCAATGGGAGGTGTTGATGTTGTACTAGGAGTCCAATGGCTACAATCCTTGGGTACAATAGCTTTTAATTTTCAAGAACTTTTCATGAAATTTTCTATGGAAGGAAAGGAAGTTGAATTAAGGGGTATTGTAGGGAAACCAAGAAA